>CAJHQP010001653.1:0-107495 GCA_905132765.1 Moricandia arvensis
ATCAGTTCCATTTTATTTCGTATAAGACATCACTTATTGAGATCTCGTCATTGTCTCAGGTACCTGGATTTCTTTTACTCATGTTTAATGTCTCTTCTGAAGATCATTAAAAACTATATTGCCTCATTTTAACCATTATCAATATATTCTACTTTTCATTTACGAGGATTCTTATCTTTGGAACTAACATGTCTACCATGCTGCAGGTGTGACTATATGTTTGATATTATTCTTCTAGAACATCAACTTTTATTGGAGCATTTACAGTTAGTATATGTGAATTGATCACACTATATTAGGGTCATTAACTGCTTCTGGAAACTGCTTTACTAAGCTATGTAATAGAATTATCTTTTGGAATTCTAATTCACATTCTCTTTAGTCCGAGGATCATAGATAATTCATTCCAACTCATTTATTTTTTCAGCTGTTTATTTTCTTCACCCTATGTTGGAAATACTAATTCAATTTTAGCATTCAAAATGAGCCTTACTTATATCCTTCGGGGATGGCTCTAGATTCTTAAGTATCAATGGAGATTCGTATCCAACATATATTCCCAACCTCATTTAAAAACACATCGTAATTAAGCTCTATGGTGGAGCAACTGGAATGTATACTGCACATCCAACATTCTTAGATCGAAAATGGTTTGTTTCTGACCCAATACCAACGATTGGAAGAATTAGTGATTACTTGTTGGCTTGATGCGAATTAGTGTTGCTCAGGATGTTTAATACTTTAAGAAGTGAATTCACCAATATTATAAAGATGCATGATGGGTGATCAGTTCACCAACATCTTCTTTTATTCATACCAATAACTTCATTTGGCTAATGAAAACCGTATTATCATATTATCTTATTCGCAATCAAATATGTTAAATTATTCAAAAGAATCTTTTGATTCTTCAGACACATAAATCTTTAAGTATCTTTTTGCATCACTACTTAACCAAAATGGTCTAACTGGTTCATGCCAAGTATTTTGTAAACTTATGGTTTACTGTTTTTATCTCCATTACACTAATTTTTATGTAGTACGATATATAAGAGGATGTAAATATTTTCTCTAAATTAGAGCCTTACGAATATTTGTGACTGAAATGAATTTAACATGTCATTTCCTTACTGTCTCAGAATTATTTGTCTCAAAATTCCACGGACTTACTTTAAGAAGGATTCATTAATCTCATTTTAGAGTAAACATAATCTTCTAGATTTTTCACTTAATATAAAATGGAAGAGTCTTAACTCTTCCCCTTGATATGATAATACAACAGGTCTATCAATCTCTAATGAATCTCATTTTTGAACCAACAACATACCCTACATAGGTCATGTATTCTTTCTTAGATCCTTCTAAAATTTGAGACTTATAAGAATATAATACAATAAGGATTTTAAATTGCATACTTATGTGCAATGATATTATGTACTCTTATGTAGCATTCATATATATCATCTTCTTGAACATTCTAAAAGATTTAAACTACATTGTATTGTACTCACAATGGTTTTCGTTCATCTTATGATGATTGAATATCTTTTACTGTCTTTATTTCTCAATTTGAAATGAGAATATGAGTTCGAACAAGAAACTATTTGGTCTTGACCTTGACCATAACCATATCTATATCCACATTCACGTCTACAATCACTTTTATTTTCACTTTCTTGATCACTCCTATTTGTGTGGATTTTCTTTCTCAGTATAAATGCCATATTCTCTTCAAGAGAATAGATCTAATCCACTAGACGTGATTTATCATCTTACACCAATAGCTCATTTTTTTCTTAGCCTCAAGAAGACAAGATATAGTTATAAGCTTCTTTAATCTCTTTTCTGAAGCATGTATTTGCTGGACAACATTATTTGTGTAAGAATATCTTTGCATCACTGATATTTGTTCATGAAATTTTAACTTTTAAACTTAAAATCCAACATAGTTGAGATTTTTTTTTACAAAATCAAGGTCTTGTAATCTTTGGATGTAAATACATAATGAGCTTTAGGTAATCACATTCATGTGACTATACCTGACGTGCGTGTTTTAATTGTTCTAGCAGAGTATAAATATCATAAACAAATCACTATCAAATTAATCCTAGTTTTTAACACACAATTAGTACTCTTGCCAAAAGAGATCAAGTGTAGTACTTAGGGATTGACTGTGTACTGGCCATTTTTGGTATAGTTCCAACATAAAGTATCACGACGATGAGTCGTTCTTATGGTGAGGCTTCTTATACAGTGAATATCAACAGGGTCAACGTAACCCTCAAGTAGACTAACATTTCACTCATTCATATCCGAATTAATCAAACCACTTACTCTCATGTTTGGGCTAAAGACTGGAGCCACAGGTCTGGCAGGCCTAGCTGGTAAAGTGGGGATCCAAGGATCCTCCCACACCTTGACCTCGTGTCCTGAATGTATCTTGTGTCTGATTCCCAATAGAAGTAGTTTACTTGATGCTGAAATACTAGTCCACACATATGATGGGCTGCACACAGAGATATTTCGCAAATACAAACTCATTCTGTATTATCTTCCTTTTAACACTCTTGTCACCAGCGAATCGGGGTTCTAGACCAGTCTCCAGAGTTGTTTTGCGAGAAGAGCAAGTTTAAATTCATGGATCATACGAAAGCCAATGCCACCTTCCTCCCTTGGTAAGCAGACCTTGTGCCACTTTGCCCAATGAATACCTCTCTTTCGGGGGAGGGTTCGAGCTCCACCAAAATTGTTCAATGGAACTAGCTAGATTTTCACATATCTCTAGTGGCAGTAGGAATCTAGACATTACTTATGTCGGAAGACCTAAAAAGATTGATTTAATCAAGATTTCGTTTTCCCCATTTGAAACTCTCCTGCCCGTCCATCTATTCACTCTATGCATTAGTTTTTCCTTCAGGAAAGCGAAGAGCTTGCATTTGGAGCCACTTTTGTCTTCTGGGATACCTAAGTAAGTCCCAATTCCTCCTTCATTTTGGATTCCAAAAGTATCTTTGATCTGCTGCCTATGATCTGCATTAATCTCTTACCAAATAGTAAAGATGATTTAGCAAAATTGATGTGCTGTCAAGATGCATGTTCATATTTCCTGACCACTTTCATAACTTCTTCACATTCACGGGGCTCCGCCTTAATGAAGAAAAGACTATCATCAGCAAAGAGAAGGTGGGATACCGAGGGACATGCGCGTGTAACCCGCATCCCCGTTATCTTCCCTTGACTTTCTGCATGATTAAGAAGGCTAACGAGCGCTTCCGTACATAGAATAAAGATGAAAGGAGACAAAGGATCTCCTTGGCATAGGCCTCTCCCTGGAGTAATATTTTCCCTAGGTTGCCCATTAATGAGCACCTTATATTTCACCAATGCACTACACCTCATTATCCAGGAGATCCAGATTTACGAAAAAAACATCTTACGCATTACAACTTCAATAAAAGACCACTCCATCTGATCATATGCCTTACTCATGTCTGTCTTAATGGCCATTCGTTTGTTTCTTTCACTTGGCTTAGTTCGTAGAGCATGAAATATTTCCTGGGAAATTAAGATATTATCTGTAATTTGTCTTCTCGCAACAAAGGCTGACTGGATTTCTGAGATTCTATCAAGACGAACCTTCTTTAATCTCTGGCATAAGACCTTAGAGATAATCTTGTAGCTTACGTTACACAGACCTATGGGTCTGAATTGGGGCATCTCATTAGGTTCCGTTGTCTTCGTGATGAGACATATATTTGTATCATTTAGACCACTCGCAATTGATCCATTTAAAAGAATTTGATTAACTATATGAGTTAATTCGTCCTTAACAATATCCCAAAATTTGTGATAAAACAGAGTTGTCATCCCATCTGGTCCGGATGCATAAAAAAGGGCCAATTTAACCTCCCATTCTGTGACCGGGGCAGTAAGGTCATTGTTTATTGACTCTATGATCATAGTATTTACCTCAGAGAGTGCCTCCTCTATATCATGCGGACTTGAAGATTCAAATAGGTGTCTAAAGTAACTAGTAGCAATGGTTACCAGTCATTCCTCATCCTCAACAACACTTCCATTTGTTGAAATAAGTGAGTACATGAAGACATTAATACCAAGAAGAGATCAAGAGAAGAGAGGAAGAAGACTTGAAGAAGACTCAGGCAGTTTGAAATTCAAAACTAGATCTGCTGGAAAATAGCTGTCATGCACTTATGTTTCTCTCTCTCTCTCTCTTCTATCTGTCTTTAAAACTCTTGTAAAGCCACGAAAATGAGAATAAGAAGCTGAGTATTCTCTCCATTCTCTCTATTCTCTTTATTCTCCCTATTCTCTGTTTTTTTTCTCTAAAGATTTCATGGTATCAGAGCCTGGTTACTGATAATCTGGGTGTGTGTTCTTCATTTAACAGTATAGGTTGAAACTTTCTAGAGATTCAAGGAAAGTTTGAAGTTTGAAGCTTTCTTTCACTAGATCTAAAGTCTTTTCTGGTTGATTCATCTCAAAGTCTCAACCTTTCCTGGATTTGAAACTCGAGTGTTCTTCAGCTTCATAAAGACTCAAGCTTTTCCAGATCTGTTTTTTTTTCTTTTTCGAAAAATCTGGGTTCTTTCTTGAGTGTTCTTGGTGTTCTTGAGAGTTCTTGGTGTTATTGAGTGCTTTTGGCGTTCTGGGTTTGGTCAAGTCTTTCTGATGAAGACAACCAGTCTCAACAGTGAAAGAAAGCAAAGATCTAGTTTTTCAGTGAAGACTGAAGAGGAAAATGGTGGAATCTGGTCCAGATGGGCCAAGGCAGCTTTGGGAAGCTGTATGCTGTGGAGAAGTCATGTAAAGGAGAAACCTTTAAGAGAAATGGCTACAGAAGAAGGTCAGGCGTGGAGTCTGAAGTATGAAGAAAGAGCTGTTCAAGAAATCAGTACAAGGGGTGAGATTGTAACAGCTTATGGGAGTAGATCCAATCTGAGAAAAAGAAAGGAAGAACTCCAGAAGATTGTTCAGCATACACATGAGATGTGTAAGAAGAACAAGAAACAAACTTTGATTTGGAATGGTGCAAGATGCAAGAAGGGAAGGCTGAGGAGACTTTCCATGACTTGGATCAGAAGGAAAAATACTCAAAGGAAGAGTAGAAAGGCTGGTCAGTTAAAAGGAGATATGGAGGTCAAAATGGCCAAGAAAGCTGTGCAACAGATGATTAGAGGAGAGTGCTCTTACTCTGCCTACATGGGTAGCTCAGTGGAGAAGAAAGTGGATATGAGACATCAGGAGACAACAGGAGCTGATGGTTTCGTTACCAGGAAGGAATGGGAAGGATACATAAAGGAAATCCAAGCCTTGGCCACTGCCAAGAAGCGCAGCAGACAGTCCAATGCTAATGAAGAGATCACTAAGCCTATCATCATTGACTCTGGAGCAACGCATCACATGATCAGTGATAGGAGCTTGATGAGTGACATTAAAGCCACTACAGGAAGTGTTAAGATAGCCAATGGTGATCAGATTCCAATAGAGGGGATAGGAAACTTGAAACTGTTTGAGAAGGATTCAGCTGCTTTCTACCTGCCTAGGTTTACATCCAATTTGATATCTGTGAAGAGGGCAACAGTGGACCTTAATTGTCAAGTTGTCTTCAGGCCAAATGAGGTGGAGTTTCAAGACCTGGAGTCTGGACAAGTTATTGGTAGAGGAGATGTCAAAAATGAGCTCTACCACCTTCACACAACTAAGCTCTCTAAACCCTTTAACTCTGTTTGTTTAAGTAGTGCTACTGATAGGATTGAAAGCATTACTTGGCATGCTAGGTTGGGTCATCCTCATACTCGAGCAATAGAACTGATTCTTCCTGCTTTATCATTCAATCATTTAGAGTGTGAGGCTTGCATATTAGGGAAGCACTGTAGGACTGTTTTCCCAGCATCTGAAACTATATATGGGAACTGCTTTGATCTAGTTCACTCTGACGTGTGGACATCCCCATGTGTGTCTAGGGACAATCAGAAGTATTTTGTGACATTCATTGATGAAAAGTCTAAATACACTTGGATCACTTTGCTTCCATCTAAGGATAGAGTTCTGGATGCCTTTATAAACTTCCAAGCATATGTTACTAACCATTACAATGCTACTGTGAAGGTACTAAGGTCTGATAATGGAGGTGAATACACCAGTCATGCCTTCAAGAATCACATGGATAAGCATGGAATAGTGCATCAGACCAGCTGTCCCTACACGCCACAGCAGAATGGGGTTGCTGAAAGGAAGAATAGACACTTGATGGAGGTTGCTAGATCCATGATGTACCACACCAATGTCCCTAGGCGTTTCTGGAGTGATGCTGTTCAGACTGCTTGCTATCTCATCAATAGGATCCCAACCAAGGTACTGAAGAATCTGTCTCCATATGAAGTGTTGAACAAGACCAAGCCTTACATAGATCATCTGAGAGTCTTTGGGAGTCTATGCTATGTCTTGGTTCCTGGAGAACAGAGAAACAAGCTGGATGCAAAGAGCACTAGAGCTATGTTCATTGGGTACTCAGTAACCCAAAAGGATATAAGTGCTATGATCCAGTAACAAGGAGAGTATTGGTATCCAGGGATGTGAAGTTCATGGAAACAAAGGGGTATTATGAGGAGAAGAACTGGAAGGACCTAGAGGATATGTCTAATGAACCAGAGAATAAGGCAGTGAATCTGAGGAACCTATTGGAGAAGCTTGGGATAGACATGTCCCAGAATCAGGAGATAAGAAGGAACACTCCTTCTGATCAGGTTAGAGAAGCTGAAAGAATAATCCCTCTTGATCATGAGAGGGGGAGTGAATCTGAATCAAGTGTGCAAGAGCAGCACCAAGAGGATTCAGCACATCATGATCAAGATGTGGCTCAGTCAAGTGAAGATGAGCAGGAAGAATATCATGACCCAGAGGAGGTTAATGATACAGAAGCAGAGGATCAGACTCAAGTTCAGCCATTGCGGAGGAGTGAAAGGTTGAAGAATAGGATGCCAGAAACAGAAACTCAAGAAGAAACTCAAGAAGAGGTTCAGCCTCTGCGAAGAAGCACTAGGGAGAGAAAGGATCCTTCCAACTGGGTAAACACGAGAGTGTACTACAATGCCCAGGCTGTGAAGCATCCTTCTCAAGCTATGTGTTCCTTTGCAGAGTATCCAGAAGAACACATGGTGTTTATGTGTAATCTGGATGAAAGTGACATTCCAAGATCCTATGAGGAAGCTATGAAGGACAAGGAATGGAGAGAGTCAGTGGGCAGTGAAAGGGATGCAATGATCAAGAATGACACTTGGTATGAGAGTGAACTACCGGAAGGGAAGAAGGCTGTGACTAGTAGATGGATCTTCACAATCAAGTATCTGGCAAATGGAAAGGTTGATAGGAAGAACACCAGATTGGTAGCAAGATTTACACAAACCTATGGAGAAGATTACATTGACACATTTGCTCCTGTTGCCAAACTACATACAGTTCGAATCATCCTATCAGTTGCAACCAATTTGGAGTGGGATTTGTGGCAGATGGATGTGAAGAATGCTTTCTTGCAAGGAGAGCTTGAGGATGAAGTATATATGCATCCTCCTCCTGGTTTTGAGTATCTAGTAAAGCCAGGAAATGTTTTGAGATTGAAGAAGGCTATATATGGGCTGAAACAATCACCAAGGACATGGTATAGGAAGCTAAGCACTACTCTGAATGGAAGAGGCCTCAGGAAGTCTGAATTAGACCATACTCTCTTCACCTTAACAGGACCTTCAGGGATCATTGTTATTCTGGTGTACGTGGATGATCTGATCATCACAGGGAATGATAAGGCAGGGATTCAAGCCACTAAAGACTTTCTCAAGTCTGTGTTTGATATCAAGGACTTGGGGGAGATGAAGTACTTCTTGGGTATTGAGATATGCAGATCTAAGGAGGGTCTGTTCATGAATCAGAGGAAGTATACTCTAGATATGGTAAAGGGAGCTGGCGTGCTTGGAGGAAAGACAGCCAAGACACCTCTTGAAGAGGGGTACAAGGTTTTACTTGAGGGGGAGATTGAAGAAAAACAACTGTTTGAGGATGCTAAACTTTACAGGAAGATGGTTGGAAAACTGATATACTTGACTATCACAAGACCAGATATATGCTTTGCAGTGAATCAAGTAAGTCAGCATATGGAGGCTCCAAAGGTCCATCACTGGAAAATGGTTGATAGGATACTGAGGTACTTGAGTGGAACTCCTGGACAAGGAGTTTGGATGGGATGTAATGGCAGTACAGAAGTAGTTGGGTATTGTGATGCTGATTGGGCAGGAGATAGAGTGGATAGGAAATCAACTACTGGGTATTGTACATTCGTTGGAGGAAACCTGGTTACTTGGAAGAGTAAGAAGCAAAAGGTTATCTCCTGCTCAAGTGCTGAGGCGGAGTATAGAGCTATGTTGAAGCTGACAAATGAGCTGGTATGGATCAAAGGTATTCTCAAGCATCTGGAGATTGAACACACCTCTCCTATGACAATACATTGTGATAATCAAGCAGCAATTCATATTGCATCTAACTCAGTCTTCCATGAGAGAACTAAGCACATAGAAGTTGATTGTCATAAGGTGAGGCAGATGATTGTCTCAGGAGTGACATTGCCATGCTATACAAGGAGCGAGGATCAACTTGCGGATGTGTTCACCAAGGCTGCGAGATTAAAGACAATGGAGTCCATCCTTTCAAGGTTGGGACTCATTGATCTTACTCCAAACAACTAATCCCCTCGTCATGAGTTCTTTACTCTTTTCCTTATCAAGGTTTTATCCCTAAAGAAGGTTTTCTTTGGTAAGGTTTTTAATGAGGAAGATCTCATGGCATTCCAAGCTTGACTTGTTCCACATGGTCAAGCTTGAGGGGGAGTGTTGAAATAAGTGAGTACATGAAGACATTAATACCAAGAAGAGATCAAGAGAAGAGAGGAAGAAGACTTGAAGAAGACTCAGGCAGTTTGAAATTCAAAACTAGATCTGCTGGAAAACAGCTGTCATACACTTATGTTTCTCTCTCTCTCTCTCTCTTCTATCTGTCTTTAAAACTCTTGTAAAGCCACGAAAATGAGAATAAGAAGCTGAGTATTCTCTCCATTCTCTCTATTCTCTTTATTCTCCCTATTCTCTGTTTTTTTTCTCTAAAGATTTCACCATTTGCATCTATCAGCTGTGTGATCTTCTTCCTAGCTCTCCTTTATTTTCTCAATGCATGAAAGTATTTTGTATTTCTTTCCCCTTCTCTTAACCAAAAGATTCGACACTTTTGCTTCCAGAAAATCTCTTCGGCCTTAAGAGCCATTGAGAGTTCCTTTAAAGCTTCAGATATTTCCTATGTAGTTGCATCATCATTCGAGTACACACTTTCGACCTTTTCTTTAAGTTCCTCCACCGATTTTTCTGAGTTAAAATTTTATGTCTTTGCCACTGGCTCAAGGCTTTACGACAACTCGAAATATGATCCATTATACTAGCATCCTAGGGTAATTCTGAAGATTTCCATCCCTCAAGAATCACTTGCCTTAGTTCCTCATTTTCAAGCCATCTCTTATCAAATTTGAAACTTTTTTTATATCCTTATTGGCTTTGTGAGAATGTTTGCTAAGATCGGTCGATGATCTGATCCCCATAGTCTCATATACTGAACAGCATAGTGGGGAAACTTTTCATGCCAGTCCTCGTTTCCAACTGCTCTGTCTAGTCTACACATAATTGTTGTTCTTCCAGCTCTCTTTCCAACCCATGATAACATGTTTCCAGTGAGAGGGAACTCCAGCATCCCGCAGTCACTTAGCATTTGCTTAAATAGTATGGATGAACTATCTGTCATTCCGCTTCCACCCTCTTTTTCTCCATGCCTTGTAATTTCATTAAAATTGCAAATCATGAACCATGGTCCAGTTCGTGTTATTGAGAAACGCGTAAGACGTTCCCAAACTATGTCTCGTCTTTCTAAAACAAGATTCCCATAAACAAACGTCATAAAGACTTTTATTCCATCAATGACTGCCTCAATGTCAATCATTCTGTTATTTGAAAATAAAACATTAACTTGAAATTAATCCATAAAAATAAAGCTAAACCTCCCCTAAGGCCAAGTGGCTCGACGGTACACAAATGATCAAATCCTGAGTCGGCCTGAATGTTTTGCAACAGCGGCCTTTTATTCTTCGTCTCAGAGAGGAACACAAGACATGGGTGATGCTTCTGACACATTTCCTTAAGGCATCGAACTGTGAGGTCATTCCCAATCCCTCGACAGTTCCAACTAATTGTCTTCATGGATGATGGTGGGAGGTGTTATTGGACCCCTCTGACCCATTATGTCTTCAATGGTTGCTTTTAGAAGCCTTAGATGACCCAGTACGATGTGCCCCATGACGTTCATTTCCTCTATAGGATGGACTGTGTCTTCTTTGAACTCCCTGATGAGAAAGCTCCTTCTTCTTTTGATGAGCATCCAAAGGGACCCCAATCTCCCTCCTGAATATAGAAGACGATACTCCCTCTTCATTTCCATCCCCTGCACAAACCTCTTTTGTTCCACTCTTCTTCCCACTTTCCAGCTCCATTAGTTCCTCCCCAAGTAAATCTTCATCCAAATCTTCATAGTCCATTGCCGCATCCATACGTTCATCATGTCCTTTAAAGCCCCAATCATTTGGGCATCAGCAAGTAGAGCTTTCTCCACAGGAGAGAAAGTCAAAGATCGAGCAGCTCCTTTATCTCTTTTCGTGACATGAGCATCATGATGAGTAGCCAAGTGTGATGGAGTGAAAATCTGACTAGCGAGCCTCTTTCTCCCCAAATGACTCTCCACTACCTTCTCTGGTTGATGTAAATGAGGAGGTTCATCATTTTTAGAGGTAGATGGTTGTGATCCTTGAGCATAAGGCTCATCAGAGGCTGTCAGAGTATCCACTTTCCTTTCCTTGTTTTCCTTATCTCTACATCCTGCATGGTTAGTTCTCAAATACGGATCCTAGCGAGAGCCATGACGAGAGGAGCTTGTGTGTAAATTATCCCTTTTACCCAATTTTCCAAAGTGCTTGTCAGGGTAGGGATCTCTTTGATCATTCTCAAACGTTGCAGCACGTCTGAAGCCCTTATTAATAGGACGATTGGTTGTAATCTTCATGTAGTCTCTTTGATCCCTTTCGGTGATCTCATCTTGTTTCTGATCTCGCAGCAAAGACTATTGAGATGAATCTGAAGCTGGCATTTGCACTCTAGAGAAAACACCTGACCTGCCTCCCTGATTCGCCATCCCATGATCTTTAGAAAGACAATATGATTCTTCATGAGTCCTCATCCCACAAGAGGAACACTGTGTGAAGAGTTTGTCATGCTTGATCTGAATTGACACCTCATCTCCTTCTGGAGAAATAATCTTCCTGTTAAACTTCAGTGGTTTCCTAGAATCCACATCTATTAACATCCTTCCAGCTGATAGGTCTACCGTGTCAATTCACCCTAATCTGCCTCTAATATTCCTCAGATTCTTTATTGTCCAAAGGTGCAGCGGGATTCCTGTAATCTCCACCCAAAATGGAATGATCCATGGATAATCATCGTGCACTACTGGTTCCCATCGAACCAGCACGAGCATACAGAAATTATAGTGAAAAGGCCCTTGGCATAAGACCGATTTTAGGTCGTCTTTAGTAGCAAAGTTGAAAAGAAACATTCCATTCCCCATATCATTTGCAGTGACTTTGTCCTACATCTCCCATTGAGAGATCATGGGTGTTAATAAGCTTTTACACTATTTGTTTGTTGGGATTTAGAATCTTCCCGATCAGCGAACGACGATAATCCTTAATGATATGAGAACCATCTTGATCAGTTAGCTATATCGGTTCGTCATCGTAATCAATGACAATCGCCTTTCCTTTCATGTCTGCCATACGAATAGAACGAAACTTATCTATACTGTCGAATAGTGATAGTCAATTCCTTATGAGAATGACCCTTGATTGTTATACTAGAAGAAACTAACTCCAAGCCCACCATTCCAACTCGTGTCACCCTGCTCCAAAAAACGATCGCACGTAACCAATAGGATGGTATATTAATGTGATCAACTCTTCCTTAGTGTTATCAACTCCAAGCCCACCACCCTAATAAGATGAAGCGTATGCGATCAACTTTTCCGTGATCATGTAGCCAGGAGAACACTACCAGAAAAGAAACACGCGGTTGACAATGATCAACCAGTCGGGCACATGGTTATTCCATGAATGACGATGGCCAATCGTTTCCGATGACCCAAAAAATCCCAACCGAGCACACTAAACTCGATCACTGAAGCCCTCCGCAACCATTGTGGACCGTAACGACAGAACGAGATCTACATGACAGAAATAAATCTTCGTGCCCTTAAGAAGCACAGGATCCGAACGATTCGTCGAAGAGACGAATCTCCAAAACCCCGCCGGTCAAAGAGTCGAAGTCGAAGAGATCCAGATCGAATAGACAAATATTCAAAGAGTCGAACCCGCCGGATTCGACGTCCAAAGTCCTGCAGGAGTCGATGATCGCGTTTTCGAGATTGTGCAGCCGTTGCCCTCATAGTCGCACCTCTCCGGAAGCCCTAAGATCTCATCGTTTACATATTAAAAAACCAAATAAAAGCATAAAGACACATTAAAAAGTATAAACCGAATGTATTACATGGTTACAATGTATACTATCAGTTCTACGCTACACAATACCACATATGTCGGTTTGTTAATTAATTAACCAAATATAAAGCATGATAAATATTAAATTCTGATAAATCTGAACCAAAAATAATAGTATCTACCAAAATTAATATAAAGAAATATCATACTTCATTTTATTGTATAAGCTAATGACTAAAATTTCATGAGTTTAATCTAACTCTAAAATGTAAATATACCATAAGTATAATTTTATATGATTCATGAAGTAACTATATATGTTATATTTCCAGTTTTGAGAATGAAAAATAGATTCATGTAATCTGGAGTATTCGTTCTATAACTAAGAACTTTTGACATGCTATGAACAAATAATAAAATGTGGAACACGAAAACAATCGGACAAATAACAATAGATGGACAACCATATATAAAAAATGTAGGTTAATAATCAATATTAACTTGTTAACAAATGAATTATATTAAAACGTTTTGTAGTTGTAACGTGATGACATGTGAAACAAATGATATAAATTCAAGTGAATATCAATATAACAAGCTCAACATTTGCTTATAAACATCGACAAAATCTCTGATCAAATGATTTTATTTCTTTGGAATAAGGCCAAATCAGTATTGTCGACTAAACTCTTAAGTTCATAGTGTGTATAAATCTACTTTTACAAACCATGAATTGATAATAATCATGATTTGGAAAAGGTTTTGGACATAGACTATAACAGAATAAAAATTTATACCTATTCGTGTTGATAACGTGTTATAAGTATAAAGGAGAACAGAGGAATTGATATATATTATTCAACGAATAATGAACTTCTTATATATGATTACAATAATTTAAGTACAAAATCTAACTTAGAGTGGGAAAAAGTATATCTATTACTTTCCATATGAACATCACCACAATATTCATAACATGTTTATAATTTCTATTTAAAAACAGAATGCGGATCCTCCTGTAGTTAATGGAATGTCGGAATAGAACGAATCTCAATAGTTTATGTAATAATAATATGAGATATATCAGTTAGTGTAGTTTTCGAAAAATGTCAAAAGTTTGTAATTTTGAGTAAAGCCCATAGCCAGGTTAATTACTCAAGCACGATTACTTCCAAAAAATATTCAGACAAAACGATATAAGTTTCATACAACACATTTTCTTAGCTCTCTGTTTCATGGCATCAGATTTTCCAAGTAAATCTTTGTAGGAGAAATTTTATTTCCTCTTCCAATCGCTTTTAAAACAAATAAGTCACCACATTAGCTTCTCTGCAGGCAACAAGTTCTCATCACGCATCATAAAGACCAAGCTTAACAGGAGACCCTAAGGCATTAATCCAGTCCCCTTGTAAGAATGGCCCCACGGTATAATTCAAAGCTTCTTCCTTGTTTATGACCTTAAATCCGGGCCACGTTACTCTCGAAGTTGTATCTCCACTTGGTCCTTTGTTTTTGTACTCCGCGAAATACAGTGTATCTATTGCAAAATCTGTCTCTTGCCATCTCAACCATCCAATTGGGTCGATCACATCTTCAATGGTAGATTCCATTACAACCGTTCGAGAATAGTTCTTCCATGGTCTCCCCAGATAACTCTTGTACTCTGCCTTCACGGGTTTAAGATCTTCATTTGCGGCTATTTTACATTTATGGATCACAAAACCGGTCGTTTGAAATTTGTCAACGCGTCCTTGAGCAGACACCGTGTTCTTTTGTCCTGATAAACCCTTTCTAATGAAAATGTTACAATTCTGGAAGATGGCAGCCGCATCTCCAAATATGAAGTCGATTGTTCCGACTATCACACAACTTCTATAGTACTGCCGATGCGTGTAGGCGTACAATGTGTCTTGAAAGCCTTCAAATCGGCAGTTTAGGAAAACTGATCTATCAGATTGGACACGTATTGCGACAGCTTGATTTTCATCAGGCCCAGCCGTATTTCGGAATCCCATTGACTGTGCCATGAACCCTTCTCCCTGTGCAACTGTTAAAGAAGCCAACATTTTAGAAAAGATTTTAGTTTTCATTCACAATGACACATAACGAATTCATGTTAAAATCTGTGAGGGTTTTTCCATCAAAATTAATTTACAATGAAACTAATGGCCCTCATCTTTTAATAGTTGACATGAGCATATATATATCCATAGTGTATATTTGGAAAGATATATCTGATATATTTTTATAATTCCATCAAACACCTCTAAATTGAGATTTTATATTATTCGGTAACTTAATGAAACGTTTTTTATTAATTCTGTTGAATTTGTTCTTAAAATCGCGGAAGGCGTATAAGCATAAGCATGGCTTACTAAAATTGGTCGCATCTTAGTGTGAGTATGAAATTTTTATATAAAAAGAATTACCGAATGTCGCAGTGAGAAAAGTGCAGACTTTCTTTGCGTGGCTTTTATTACCGGTAACAATTGTCTTCTGTGATCCATCTCCGACCATAGTAAGGTTCGCCTTGTTCTTATCAACAGTCACAGATTCGTCATAAACACCTTGTTTGACGTAGATGATGTACCTAAAGAATTGAATTACAACGAAACCTAAATTTAGGCTAACTTGACGTAATGATCACGTTATGAAACGATTGTGTCTACGCACCTTCCCTCATATTTTTCAGGCATTGCTTTGAGCGCATCATTAATGGTTGTGAAATTTCCACTACCATCTTTAGCGACGGTGGCGTTAGGATTCAATGTTTCCACATCAACAGCCCTTAACATTCTTCTATCCTCATTGCTTACCCAAGAAGGGATTTGGTCAAGTAAATGTCGTGTCGCGACCTTTGTAACGGGAGATATATTTGCGTCAAAGGATTTGATCATTGCTAGAGAATTGCTGGTCAGAACCTGAGAAGAGTTTACACTCTTCTTTACTTCAGATTTTAGGTTTCCTTCCTCAAACCCGTCAAGGCATGTCTCCTGATAAGACATGACCGCGCTTAGCCAGTTGTCCAAATCGGGAACTATTTTCACGAAGTTGTTGATTCCTGTGCCGTTGACTTTGGTCAGTGATGCGGCAATTTCCTCCTTTGCGTCTTCAAAAAGCAACTTACATTGCGCAATCGCATCTTTATCGTCCTGGTTCTCAGTCTTGAGACTCAAGACCTTCTCTAATACTCGGTCAAGATCTTCATTGACAGCTTCAAAGGCAGCTTTCAAAAAGGTCGTCGGACTTTCTACATCGACACCCTTCTCTGTTCTGTTCTTGAGGGTATTTTCGCAGCTTACCTTGTACAGTGTTGCGCTGCAGAGAGTTTGGATGATTTTATCGGCCTGGCCAGGTTTCATTGATTGCGCTGCCGCAACAGGCGCTTTCGGGGTTGGGCTTGCGCTCTGGCTCTTCTTCTGGCTATCCTTGGGGTCGTTTTTGTTGTTATTCTTCGGTTCATGTTCATTTTGCTTCTCGAAAGCGACATAAGCAAAAACTCCTCCAATAATAGCAGCAACAACCACAAGCAAAGAGGCCGTTCCAACAATGATCCTTTTCCTGAACTTACGCTTCCTGTTGGCGTTTACACGTTCTTGGATCTTGTCGAAATCCTGAAACGCCATTTCAATTTTTTTTTCCTGAGAATTTTTCTTGGAGAGAGAAAGAAATGAATCCCCTCTGCCTTAGAAGACGGCTAAGGCAAAGAGGTTAAAAGGGAGGATGAATCCTTTAAGTTTTATTTTTGGCTCTTTTCCGTCTTTTCTCCCCTGTTTTTGAGTCCTTGGTTTCAGTTTTATTTGTTACTTTGTTGCCATATCAATGAATGAACAAATGTTGTCTGGACTAGAGATTTTTGTGGGATGATGTCCAATTACGTTTAACTGGAAAAGGAAAACAATTCCATTCCTGCTAAATTTGGCGTTCTTTTTTCCAATCATATATTTGACTATTGAGACGAGTTGGTTCAAAAGAGTCAATAGATTTAGGAGCTGAGTTGCAATCGTTTTAGGGAATCTTTGTTTTTGCGTTAAAATCTTTCATATGGATGCAAATGCTTAAAACATATTTTTACTTATCATGACACTATTTGAGAACAAGATTAAGTGAAAACGTCATAATTTAATTAGCTCACTATTACAATATTGGCTCAGCTATTTCACAATAATAACATAACATTAATCATTAACCCTTTCTAATCTGTTTTAATTTAGCAGGATTACTTTTCCTAAATTGTTTTAAATTAGCGCTTTAAATCAATCTCGGTTTCTCTTAAATATATTTTCTGATTATAATAATCAAACCTCTATCGGTTAGTATTCTTTAATCTCGGGTTGGTCCTAACTATTGAATGGTCTCAATCATATTTTTTAAAAAACTTTATTGTATATTGTTGGTTACATAATACTACATAATATGTGGATCCATTGTGAACAGATATGTTTATGTTAAATTTAAACGGATTTATGTTCTTAGACTGTATACATTTTATAATGTTTAGGGTTTAGGATTTAGAGTATAGATTTGGTTACACAAAACTACATTATATGTGATTCCATTTTCAAATTTTTAAATTTAAATGGTTTTATGTTTTTTTGTCAATATACATTTTATACCATTTAGGGTTTACGCTTTAGAGTTTAGGATTTTGTGTTCCATATGGTTAGATTTTAATATATAGTGTATATGTATATGATAGGGTGTTCTATGCGAGGCGTATATTATGTCGTTCATATATTTTTAATTATGGCCTTTGGTTAACTGATAACAAGTATAATTTTGATATTAATTCCAAAAATCTGCCGATTAAATCTTTTAAAGAAAAAAATTCCACACATAAAATATGTTACACACGAATATTCCTATAATATATTTTAAATTTTGTTAAATATAAGTTAAAATTATTAATTGATTATTCTCAAGAAAGTTTCACCATCTAAATAGTTCATTTACAATAAATTGAGGTCTCTTCTAGTGGAGTACATTTTTTAAATTGCTCTCTACATATGCATTTATATAATTTTCTTTCTACATAATTAATCGAGATCCATTCCTAACTAATCTTTGTTTTTTTATGTTCTTCATTCATGTACTAATCATTCATATCTAATGAGGGTGAATCTTCATTTTCTGATTACCAAACAAGTGAGAAGACAATGTATAATAAAGTGAGTTATTTGCTAATGCTTAATAATCATTATTCTATCGATTGTTTTATATCTATATGTTTAATCTTCATATGTTTGATCTATACTCATCAATGATTACTTACTAAGGCACATGAAGCTTAACTACGATTAATACGAAATGTGAGAAGCCAATGGACAATGAAATTATTTCTCTAGCTTTTGAATGTATATATCCCTTAATATTGATCTATCATCATTCCAACGATTTTCGTATTTTATATATTTTACATATTCATTTGAGAACACGCTTATATATACTGACTCAATATTCCTTCATAATTACTCTCTTTATTTATATGCTCCTCATTCCTTTACTAATCATCCATATCTGATGCAGATGAAACTTGACTACACTCAATACAAAACGAAGGAGAAGACAATTGATAATGATGTGAGTTCTCTTGCCTTCTGATAGATAAATATATAAGTTTTAGATTATATTTCCTTTCTGAATCTATAATTGTCATGTTTGTATAATCTTGTAGAAGCAAATCAAGCAGGATGTCAGTATACAAGTATATTCACAAGTTATGGTACTGCATGAATGAGTTTTATTAGATTGATTTTTACATTATATTATTCGTACACTTATGTGTTTTTTATATAATGCAGATGAATGTAGACTAAAAAGAGGGTCAAACAAAGATGAAGCCAATAGATCATATAGTAAGTACTCATACATTCAAATATTTTAAATCTTTATAACTCCGTAGTACAATGATCATCATTCTATTTTTTACAATATTTTTGTTTTCTATAGTCTTACATTCATGTAAATCAATATTAATTATATGTAGATCTATTAAATCAGATCACCTAGTAAATCCTTGCTCAAAAAGACAATACGCCAAATAAGAAATGCTAGCCACAAATATTCCTTTAATATATTTGAAAATATCGTTAAATATATGTTTAAATTGTTAGTTGTTTCTTCTCTATGAAATTTAACCTTCTAAATATTTTCTATATAATGAATCGAGATCACTTCCCAACATAGTACATTTTAACCACGTGTATACTCATATTTTTTGTAGACTGAATCGATATCTCTTGGTGATTACTTTCTTTATTTGTACTCTCTTCATTCATTCACTAATCATTCTGATATAATGCACATAAATGTTAACTACACTCACTAACAAAAACTTGCAAAGATAAAAGAAAATGAAGTCAGTACTTTAGCCATCTTATATATTTCTCTTGCGTTTGATCATATTTCATTCGTGAATATGTAACTGCCATGTTTGTATAATCTTGTAGAAGCAAATCAAGCACAATGTCAATATACAAATACCTTCAAAAATCATGTTACTGCATCAATGAGTTTTATTGATGATTTTTCATAACTTTATTATATTATTCGTTACTAATGTGTTTGTTAAATAATGTAGATTAATGTAAACTATGAAGAGGATCATATAAAGACAAATCCATATATTTTTAAAATTTCTGAAGAATCGTATCTCTTCATATCTGACAGCTTACCCGAAAATGGTGGTATTCCAAGATTATTCCAGCTCTACATATAGTGTGTACCGTTATTGAAAATTCATATGTGACAACTTACATATTATTAATGTATTTTTATATCTTTCTCTAATTTTTATTGATCATAATAAGTGACTTTTCAAAGATGTTTTGTAATTTACGCTTGTCTTAATATTATATGTGTATCATTATTCTCTACTCAAATAATGTTAATCACACTTAGACAATTATTTTGGAAAAATATACAATGATTTTTATGTTTTGATTTATTTCTGCTTGTTTTAATCATACTTAAACAACTATGGTTAAAACAGTTTTGATTGTTTTAATCATACTTCAACAACTACTTTTGCTTGTTTTAAACAACTACATTTTGCTTGTTTTGATTATTTCTGCTTGTTTCGATTGTTTTAACCATAGTTAAACAACTATGGTTAAAACAGTTTCTCATTGATGGTGGTGACAAAATTTGAAAACATATACTTAGCTTCTATAAGAAACTGATAATATTTACACACAAATACTTTCTCACTCATATAAAACGTGCATACAAACAGTAAAATCTCCTTCAATTATATGGTTTATGTAACCGCCACTAAAAGTTTGGTGACCAATATAAAAGGAGTTATTTACTTTATCACCGATAAAAGTAGCTTCCTATTAAATTAGATATTTATTTGTTTAACCTCTAATAATGATTCAAATTCATTTTGTATTTTTTGAAAATGATTCCCACTTTAAAAGGAGATATTCATTTTCTACAGAATATGATACTATACAAAATTATTGATTAAAGTAGTCACCTATTTAATTGATATTGTTTCTGTAAACGGAACTTAAATAAGTATTTTTAATCTCTTTAAATGTGACTTATAATGTAAGTTTTATTAATTATATTTCTATACAAACTAATGGAAGTTTTGCCTCCGCTAATTTCTCTATATATTAAAATCGATATATCTTCATAAATCATTGCAGCCCTTAGACGTCTAGCGGTATACTATTTTTCTATATGTTTACTCACTTGTGTTTGTATTATATTTCTATGATGGTTATTTATATATTCTTATTGCTCATGTAGATGAATCTTAACAACTTTGACTGCCAATCAAATCACAAAGCAGTTGACAATTAGTTGTGTTCAACTTCAGATCCACTTATGCCAGAGAAATTTGACGGACATTATTTTCGGATTTGGCAACAAGAGATGGAACTATATCTATCGCATTAAAAGTTGGATAACTATCTTTATGAGGACAAACCATGGTGATTATGTGTAAAATAGTGATATTAGGCACTAATCAACCCCTTTTATGGACTGTATTCTCTGGAAAAAACTTCCAAGGCGTTGTGATTATCTTTGGAGAAGAAACAGAAGGCAAATGTCATGAGGTGTCAATATTTTGAAACTGCTAGATTCTTACATTTCCAAATGGTGGACTCTAAACTTATTGTTCAACAAATTGAGCACTTTCATTCAATTTTCTACGATTTGACTTCATATGGTATTTCTCTTTACAATACTTTTATTGTAAACTGTTTGATCGAGAAGCTTCCTGCGAGTTGAGTGAATGTCAGGACTTAGGCAAATTTTAGGTGGGTTAACGTATTTAGATTATATACTCAAAATGATTAAATTTGAAGATTTAAAGAGGAACCTCATGAAAACTCAATCTTGTTCCATTTCAGATGAAAATTTACAAGCCATCCCCAAAACAATGTTCAAAAAACCGGGTTCAACGGATAAGAAGTCGAAAGGAATTTGTCACAAATGTAGAAAATATTATTGTGTTTTATACGATCTAAACTTCTATTATTAAATTCCAGTGTGTTGCTATTTTTTCTTTTATTCCATATAATCTTTCATTATCTAAAATTTTTATTATTTTTTATTATTTGTTATTGTTTCATATTTACGACATTACTAAACACCTATGTTTGTTATTCAATTTTTTTTTTAAGTTTAACTTCTATTTGATCTGTTTGAAAAAGAGTAAAAAATTAAAATAGTATGATATATTAGACGTGACAGTAACAAATCAATAATATCAATCAAACATAAAGTATTCTCCAAGACTCTAAATGTTTGTTTATCCTTTACATGTTTTTGTATTTCAACAGAAAATAAGATTTTGGGGTATAATTTATATATTAGACCGCTTAATTATATATATGGGTTGAGTATCAAATCTCTTTTCTAAACTTAAGCCTTATGTATCGTTCTAGTTGTTTACTATTACTTTTTATTGTCAATACGGATTTTATTATATTTTAATAGTTCCATTAGTTTTTGATTATTTTTAATGGTTTCATATTTTCAACATTTGAAATACTAAATAATAATACTAGGCATTCAATTTGTTTGGAAACGAGTAGAGAATTTTAATATTATGATAGTGACAAAACGGTAAAAAATCATTAACATCAATCATACCAAAAAGTATTTTTGACAAACTATATATGTTTGTTGACCGTTTAAATGGTTTTGGATTTCAATAGTAAACGAATATATGGTGTATTATTATAATATTAAACGTCTTAATTATATATATGAGATTGCAGTAGTCATATTTTTGTCCCCATAAAACTTTCATAAACTCCACGGTTTCACAATCTTCATGAGACACTTTATCATGCTCATATAGAAATATCATATCTCTTTTCTGAGCAAAATTCTTTTGTTAATCTCTATTTATAACATTCTAAAAAATGTTAATTTTGGTATTTAAAAATCTTTATTTTTATAAACATTAATTTTGTTAACTGATATACATGTATCCCCACTGATTTAATTTTTACAAGTTCATTTTACAGTGTCATTTTTTGACTATTTATGCAAAAATCAAACTCAGCGGGGTTACCAAAATATAGTTTTCCGTAATATGGTTTTGTTTGAATTTCAACAACAAACGAATATTTGGTGTATTTTTTTAAAGTAGACGGCTTGATTATATATATGGGGTTCAGAGTACTCATATTATTTTCCCAAAAAACTTCTCTTTATTTTATTTTCTAAACTTTAGTCTTTTGTTAATTAATGTTTATAACATTCTATGAATGTTAATGTTTGCTATTTGAAAATCTTTATTATAACATAAATATTAATTTCGTTAACTGATATACATGTATCCTGACGGATTTGAATTTTACAAGTTCATGTTACAGCCGTTTAATGACTGTATATGAATTTGTAAAAATTGAATTATGTTGGTTTATCAAAATATAGTTTTCGCATTATCACCAAAAATACTTATAATCGACTACATATTTTTAATAAGATGTGATAGTCAGATTTATTTTGTAGAACATATTATATTTGTAAATTACAATTATGATGTATAATGCTTAAGAATTCGTGTATATGGTTTTTTTCTTAACCTGATATTCATGTACCCAGATGGGTTTGCTTTCTATAATTTGATGTTTTATTCGTTTTGTCCAGTGATAATGTATTTGTAAAAGTCGAACTCCATAGGGTTACTGTATTATAGTTATATATATATATATATATATATATATTAAAAGTTTGACTCACCATTTTTTCTACTTCCAAATGGTTGATTCTAAACCTATTGTCTAACAAATTGATAAGTTCATTCAATCTGCATCGATTTAAATTAATAAGGTATTTCTCTTTCCAATAATTTTATTGTAAACTGTTTGACTGAGAAGTTTCATGCGATTTGGGTGTACTCGAGGTAGATTAACGCCATTTGATGATATATTCAGCATGATAAAGATTGGAGATGTAAACAAGAATCTTATGGAAAATCAATCGTGTTCCATTCAACATGGGAAGTTAAAAGCTAACACAAGTACACAGTTCAAAAAGACGGATGCCACTGATAAGAACTCGGAAATAAATTTGTCACAAATATGGAAAACATTACAATGTTTAATACTATTTAAATTTCTATTATGCAGTTCCACTTTGTTGTTATCATACTTTGAATTGTCAATTAAGGTTTTGATATTTAATAATAATTTGCTTATATTCTGATGTTTTATAATTGTATCATATTTTCCCAATTAGAACACCTACTAATATAAAATAAGGTTCCATATATTTAGAACTTAAAAAGAAAATGAATAATTAAAAAAGGACAGAACAAATGTTTATTAACCCTTTAAAATGTTTATATTAGCAGTAGATGTAAGCTACAGAAAATGATCAACCTAATTAAGGACAAACTATAATTATATCTATTGACGTATATTATTTTAGTGTGTTATTTTGTGTTGTGGTTGGAGATTTACATAATTTGTGCTAAAATGACACTAAAATTGTGTAGTTTGACACTAAAATTGTGTTGTGGTAAGAGATGGGCTTATAAAACAAATTTTCAAATCTATGAAAGTTTATAGGTAATATCTTTTGTTAGAGAATAGGTTTTTTTTGAAAAGGAAACCTTTTAAAATGAAGACTTTTTAAATGATATACTACAGTAGTAACAATACAATAGTTTATGATTCATATTTAATATATTTACTCACCGTATATACAACACATTAATGTGAATATTAGGTTATATATGAAACATTTCCATATTTTATTTATATTTATATATAAAATCGATATGTTTTCATACTAAATATAACTATATGTATATTTATAATTTATAAGATTTCCTAAATTTTGTAGAATATTTGTATCTACTATTTGATATCGAGTAGTTAAAATATCATCTTCAATACTGAACAGGAAGATAGACTTATAATCGACTCTATATTTTTTAAATAACTGATAGTCATTTTCATTTTGTAGAACAAAATATTTGTTTGCATTGCAATTAGAACTTGTAATGCTTAAGATCACTTATAATTGATACGATCTTCCTATTTAAAGCACATGGTATAGGTTCAAAACTTTAAAGTGCATATTTAAAATATTTCCTCTTTTTTGTTTCTGTATGAAACATTTCCATTTAAGTTTTTATTTAAAGTTTTAAATGATATATTTTATACTAAATTTATTTATCTGTATATTTATAGTTTATACGATTTCTTAAAATTAGTAGAAAATTTATAATCAAATATTTCAAATCGAATTATTAAGATATTATTTGCATAATTTAGTTTTGATTTTCCATTTTCCCGATTGCATTATGTATATAAGGCAGTTATCCTGTTCATTGTTCACACAATTACCATGGAAGATATCGTTCTCCTAGA
The DNA here is from genome assembly GCA_905132765.1 of Moricandia arvensis. Lineage (NCBI taxonomy): Eukaryota > Viridiplantae > Streptophyta > Magnoliopsida > Brassicales > Brassicaceae > Moricandia > Moricandia arvensis. The sequence continues at coordinate 24,502 of CAJHQP010001653.1, forward strand.
AAAATTGGACACTCGATCTTTGAATGTTTATGGACGAATCCAAATATTTCAAAAACGGACTGTGACAAAGGGAATGTTCGGTTACGATTTTTATATGATACGATGGATGCAAATGTGAGTATTGGTTACATACATACAATACTCAGAAAATTAATATCATATATTATACTAATTTTCTAATCATAACATTTGTTCTTATAAGGGCAGATAATTTAAGCAACTATGAAGAATTCTTTAACGTGTAAATTCTATTGTGTGCTTAATAAGCATTGCTAGCCTAGACTATCTAATTGCAAAGTAGTCCATTCTACGCATTACCAGGGTAACTCGTCACAAGTATCATATTTATTTTTCAAAGTCTACTCGTGTTGAATTCATATTTTCAGAAGAGACACCCAAAAAAATTCTCATTCGTAAAATAGGATGAGTTAAACATGGGATTAATTAATCCAAAATTTTCATTTAGTTAGAACTCTACTCTTTTAGTATGTTTAGTTAATTTATTAATTTACAGTTGAATACAAATGTAAGCTAACTTTCCTTCAAATTTATATTAGACATATTAGGGGCTCTTATATCAGTTGGAGATCTAGAGTGGATAATTAACCAGAACACTGCAACTGAATTTCTCAAACCTGTCATTATTATATTGTTAACCTTAACGGATATCAAGTAAGTGTACATTATACTATTAATTTTTACTTATTATAATTATGCTTATTCTATTATATGATTCCTATATAATTGTATTTGGTTCAATCCTAACTTTAGCCTCCAGCGAGTCACTTGTGTTGCATATGAGAAAATTGCAGAAGATGTCCTTGCATTCTGGTTATCTTATGCGGATGACGTTGTCATTTGCGTGCTATAGTTCTGGAAGATTGACGTTGTTGATGGTTGGAACTTAATATATCATATGTTTATTCTAATAGGTTTATATTGAATGTATGATATAATGGTGCATATTTGTAAATAATATATAGGGGGATATAGAGAGTTTACCAACTTTCCTAGATGCTCTGAGATTATGTTCAATCCATTAATAGAATCAGTTACTACGTTCAAAAGAATGTTCGAAAATATTCTCAATTCATATATAATGATTATTACAAAATATGTTAACATTGTCTTTTTGTGTTTGACATGATCGAAGAGATGAAAAGTAAAGAGTTTGAGATTTTGTATAAACAATCTAGTGTTTTATTTAATTTAAGTTTGGTTATCTTTACTGTTTTTTGAAATATTTATTTATCATTGTTTCATCCATGTTTTAAAAATTTGGCATATTCTCTTCAGAATAACATTCTAATGAGCAGATTTAATATCAAGTAATAAAAGGATTTTTCTATATATTAACACAAAAAAAATTACGTATTGAATTAGCTTAAAAACATCTATAGTATAAATAAAGTTGGCAGTCAATTCATTTCTTCACTTGTCTTGCAAGTAATAACATTTATATTATTGTGAGGCAGTCAATATTATTTGTGCTCTACATATTTAGATGTCCTTATAATCTTTCTAAAAACGATTGGTGTTTTTAATTACCAGCCAAACATCTGAGTTCTATAACATTAATTCGCCAAAACTCGGTGAATAAATTTTGGAGTATCAACAAAAAGACATAGTAAATCGTTTTAAAACAAAACAAAAAACTTAGAGTAACTATATGAGTGGAAGATTTGGCATTGATGCCACTAATTAATCGTTTTTGAAAAGGTTTGACATCGTAAAGATGCACCAAACCAGATAAAAACAAATATTACAAGCTAAAAATAGATAGGTCTAATTTACTCGTGCAAATTTTGAACATCTTCATCACCATCATCATCATCTTCTCCATTCATTACTTCTTCCCACGAAACATGACTCACTAGAAGTCGCAGCATCCGTATGCTTGTTCAATGTTGTGATACATCACCTATTAAGGTGAAACCTTACGTGTAACAGAAGCTTCCGGTAATATATACAAATGCATTGATCTACCAATTAACTCCTCATCTCCTACAAGTAGTCTTATCGCACGCTGATGCATCCTAATGGAAGAAGACAAGCGAGCATTGATTAGAAGGCATCACGAGCTGAAACAAGTCACTCAGAAACCCATCACGAACCCATGCAGCACGCACCCTATGGCAAAACAGATAAGAAAAAGGGCCTCGTCAATGCTATTCCCAACAACAAAGAGCCGGATTCAACCATGGCCGTTTGTGGGCCAGGCTGGAACAAATGGACGTTAGATACCGAGGGAAAGAAGCAAGCGGCCTGACCTAAACTTTCGAACGGACCGTACGATGCAAACAAATGGTACGATTACCATAAGGCAAAAGGGCACGACACCAAGGAGTACAAACAGCTCCAAGAACCCCTCCTCGCGGCGTTCGTGAGTGGGAATGCTAGTCCCGATCCTCTGAGGCAGAAGCTCGCAAAGAACAACAAGAGTTGGAGTAAGAGAAAAGATAAAAAGAAGAAGGGGCAGGACAATCAAACGGACGGCTCCCCCTCCAAGGATGAGACCATCTTATCTCAACACGACGACAATTCCGCGTCGGAAGAGGAGAAACCAAAGTCTCGTCGCAAGATTATTACGATCAGAGATTCCCCCCCCCCGTTCCCGTCCCACTAACGATACACCACAGGAAGTAGCTCAACATGGTTCGCCCAACCATGAGGAGGCGCAAACAGTCTGCCTACAACTGAGGGGGACCTCCGCGACTCGCTCAAACGAAAGACAGTACAAACGATCGACCAACCTGTCACTCCAAACCTTCGACAGATGATCGATAACTCTAAACTCAGGAAGTTAAGTGTGATGGACTCCCGTCCTAAACTCGAAGCTAAAAAACACGATCTCTGATCAACTCCAAGGCCATTGACATACGAGCAAATCTCAATCAATCGGCTGTCAATCGGCCTGAGTCCGCATTAATCCTTAATGATCCAACAGCTTCTAACCTGGGAACGTTGTTGAACAGAACCAGAGCAAATCGGTTAGGAAATTCTGGGCGACTGAACATTATTAGTGGGGATTTGTCACCTGCAGCTATTCAGTTCAATCCGTTAAAGAGTTTCGTCGAAAGGAAGTAACTGCGAGGAGATCAGGCCATAGATCATGACCTCCTCTTTGCCAAAGTCAAGATCCGCCGGGCCTCCTCCCAGGTTAATGGTATAGGTAAATCGATCCAGAAAATCTTCACGCTGAAAGAGGAAATCCTTGAAGTCCTAGTCGAGGAGAACGATCCAAGCAACACAGTCATGGTCGGCGTTTACCTTCACGATGACATGAAGGATAAAATCGTTGCCGTCTTGAAGGATAACGTCTCAAATTTCTCATGGTCAACTCAGATATGAAAGGGATAAACAATTATATCACGACCCATGAACTCAATGTCGATCCAACCTTCAAACCAGATTGACAAAAAAACCACAAATTGGGTCCTAAGATCCAAAGCAGTAAATGAGGATGTCGAACGATTGCTCGGCGCGAGTTTTATCGTCAAATTCAAATACTCTGAATGGATGGCCAACCCAGTGGTTGTCAGGAAGAAGAATGGCAAATGGCGCATCTGGGTGGATTTTACCGATTTAAATAAAGCATGCCCAAAAGACATCTTCCCCCTTACCCATATCGATTGCCTTGTCGAATATTAACATTTATGGATGCGTTATCAGGGTACAACCAGATAGCGATGCACCCCCACGATCGAGAAAAAACAGAGTTTATCACAGATAGGGGAACGTAGTGCTAAGTCATGCCGTTCGGTCTCAAAAACGCATGCACTACCCATCAGCTACTAGTAAACCGAATGTTCACTGATCAATTGGGAGATACTATGGAGGTCTATATTGATGATATGTTGGTAAAGTCTCTCGTGGCAACCAACCATCTTGACCACTAGACAGATTGCTTCCGAACCCTGAACAAATATGGCATGAAGCTCAATCCAGCCAAGTGCACATTTGGAGTCATGTCCGGTGAATTCCTCGGGTACATCGTGACCCAGCGAGGAATCAAAGCGAATCCAAAGAAGATTTCCAAGATTTGGTATCTCTCTAGCCCCAAAAACACCCGGGAAGTGCAACGCTTTACCGGCCGAGTGGCGGCACTCAATCGGGTTATCTCTCGCTCGACCGATAAGTGCTTTCCCTTCTACAACTTGTTACATGGCAACAAGAAATTAGTCTGGGACAAGAAGTCCAAAGAGGTGTTCGACCAACTCAAAAGCTACCTTACAACACCACCAGTGTTGGCTAAACCCGACAAAGGAGACACACTTTATCTATACATCGCAGTCTCTTCCATGGCGGTCACTAGCGTCTTAATAAAAGAAGATCACGGCGAACTGAAACTGATATTCTATATCAGCAAACAGAGGACCGACGGGGAAACACGGTATTCAACCCTCAAGAAGATGGCCCTCACCGTCATAACTTTAGCAAGGAAGCTCATGCCATAATTCCAATCTCATTCGATCGTCATACTGACCAATCAACCCTTGTGAACAATCATGCAAAACACAAGCAAATCCAGACATTTGTCTAAATAGGCGATCGATCTAAGCAAACACGACATCACATATCAAAGCGAGCCAGCCGAAAAGTCTCAGGTGTTGCCGATTTCATAATCAAACTTTCCTTGGAGCTCGAACAAGATTTCATACTACCAAGCAACCAATGGGTCCTGTATGTTGACGGATCATCCTCCACCATGGAATCTAGCATTGGAATCCACTTACAATCGCCAACAGGAGAGTTATTCTGCCAATCGTTCAGACTCCGGTTCAAAGCATTTAACAATGAGGCCGAGTAAAAATCTCTTATTGTCGGGTTGCGACTCTCAAGGCCGTCGGTGCAAAGCATATCGACGCTTACTGCGACTCCCAATAGGTCGCCATTCAGTTCAGCGGGGACTATGATGCCAAGAACGAACGAATGGATGCATACCTCTGACTAGTGCAAAACCTCGCCAAAGAATTTGATTCCTTCGAACTAACAGGAATCCCACCCGGATGTGAAGACACTCTGGCGGCACACCGAAGCAGTCCAAACGATAAAGTGCGCCGAACGATAGCGATCCAGCTCATCAATAAACCAAGTATTCTACCTATTCATGAGGTGAGCCTCACCATAGCATCAATCAAAGGAACCGGGGATATAGAGGCTGATGGGCCGGTCGATTGTGAGGATGAAGTACTTCCCAATTGGAGAATTCCTTTCATCAGGTATTTGACCAATGTAACCCTCCGGACCAATAAATGGGAAGCACGCTGACTAAATGCTAAAAGCACCAACTACGCGTCATGAACGATAAATTGTATCGGTGGACAGCGAAAAAAGTCCTGCTGACTTGCATCCATGGGGAAGAAACACGCGTTGTCATGGCGGAAACCCATGAGGGCGCAGCATGCAAACATTCGAGCGGTCGAGCGTTAGTCCTCAAAATTAAAGGTCTAGGCCATTACTGGCTGACCTTGGTCTCTGACTGTGAGGCCTACGCTCAGAAATGTGACAAATGGCAAAGGCAAGCAACGAACACACACTCGCCAACCAATCTTCTGAGGAGGACCGCAGCAGCCAATCTGTTTAGGCCCTGGGTGATGGATATCATCGGAACAATGCCAAGCTCGAGATAACGATGATTCATACTCATAATGATGAATTACTTCACAAATGGGTGGAAGCCAAAGCACATTTTCAAGTAAGCGACAAGGAAGTGCAAAGCTTTGTTTGAAAGTAAATCATTTTTCGGCACGGCCTCCCTTACGAAATCGTTACCGATAACAGATCCCAACTCACCTCAAACAACTTATGTGGCTTATCCGAAAGATGGGCGATCCGACTTAACACATCAACGCCTCGTTATCCGCAGGGAAACTGTCAAGAAACATCTCGACCTCAAAAAAATATATTAAGCAGATGAGCTAGATGGAGTCCTTTGGTGCCATCGAACAACCCTTCGAAGCGCGACATGACAAACACCATTCTCTTTGGCTTACGGAATCAAATCTATAGCCTCAGCAGAAGTCAACGTTGCCAGATTGCACCAGACGATGATGCTTCAGAACGTTGAACTGAACAAGGATATGATGCTCGACGCCCTCGACGCGATAGAAGAGACCTGGCCCTCCTCCGGATCCAAAATTACCAAAATCTCGCGGAAGCTTACTACAATATGAAGGTCCGGGCGAGACCTTTGGTAATAAATGACTTAGTCTTGAGGAAAGTTTTTGAAAACACGAGAGAGTGGAAAGCCGGAAAGATCGGAGGTAATTGGGAAGGCCCATATAAGATAGTCAAAGTCATCAAGCCCGGTGTGTACCGATTGGAGACTTCATCTGGAGAGCTGATTCGGAGGTCATGAACGCCTCAAATCTCCAAAGATACCATCATTAATTCAAACCAATGATCCAGCGATTAATATCGCGAAAAAGAGTCGAGCGAATGACTTTGAACGTCACTTTCGCCCATCATAGAATGAACGACAGCACGCCACGTTCGTTCGGACACACAGTAAGTAGTCCAATGTCACTTTTGCTTCGCTTAAGACGAAGCAAATGACCATACTTTACTCGGTCAAATTGAAATACGAATGGCTTGATCCCTTTCCGAGAGTACGTTGGCATCCTGTCACCAGGTTCAGCCACAACGCAAAAAATCATTTCACTCCTGCTTAATAATGAGTGGACGAATATAAATACAACAGACCCCACAACAGTTGGTCGGCCGTCTTATCACAAACAGTTGGCCGACCGTGTCAAGATCGAAAACTTTGCATCTGTCCATTGAATATCCTTAGATTCGATGCCAAGTAAATATTCCCATCTGCTGGTCCCTACTAGCCGAGCAATCGACCTATCCAACAGGAGCTAGCCCGCCCGGATCTTATCTGGCTCAACAAGGTGATCACAAGGCACCTCTGCTCGATGATGATCAGTTGAAATTCCCAAAGATGAACCAGACGACCACTCCCTTCCCGCTCCACGCCAACCAATGGATCTGTATCTCCCCAAGATACATCATGATTTCTGATTGGGCCGGGCGATTGGGACCAAAGATCGGTCGCGCGTCGTTCTTTGACATTTTGGTTTCCTTTAAAAGAAAAATTAACCTTCAAGTACTTGCCGACCGAACGCAGAATTGTTACCAACTGAATGCAGTCCTGTCAGGGAAAAAAAAATGGCCAACATGAAACGAACAATATATTCCGCGACAATAGATAATCAGAACTAAGGGAAACAAGTTTGGGTCATGAATACAAAAAAAAAGAGAAAAGAAACAACAACAACAACAATAACATGGCAAACAAAAAGGCCCATCTGAAGGTACAACAAAAGTTCATTAATAAATGACAGAGGTAATTCACTCTTGCCAGAGAGGTTGTTCCTCGGGGCTCAGCGGGCTAAACCATCAATGCTAACCTCTTTAGTCTGAACAGCGAGGGTAGACTCTGTAGATTGGCCGATGGATTCTCCGCGTCATCAGAAACCTAGTTCTTCGACCGGTCGACATTCTCGAGATCCTGAGCAACAGAGGTAAGATACCCTTCAGAGTTTGGAGACCGGAGAACTATCGCAGTCGATGGATCGATCACCCCCAAATTTGACCCGAATTGATCAAACCATAGAGCGGCTCAAGACAAAGAGGGGAGAGGGCGAAATCTTGCTCAGTGATATCTGACTTCTGTTGTTGAGCCCACCTTGAGGAGTTTCTCAAATTTCTCGTTGACCACAGTGGCACGTTCGTGTCCCAACTTTTGTCTTCTTTGTTTGACAGGTTTGAAAGTTGGATCGACATTGAGTTCATGACATCTTATGTTGATGTCGATTCCTGGCATGTCTTCTACAGCCCAAGCGAAAGTGTGAAGGCTCTTTTCAAACAGGAAACGAGCTCTGTTTTAAGAGGCTCGCAGAGGTTAGCGCTGATTTTGACGCACGTTCCGGGAATGCTTCGTCGAGTCATACCAAGACAGCCACTCGCAAGTCGGTTCGCGTTTTCCTTCCAAAGCTTCGACCTTTTGTAATTGCCAGAAGACTTCTGTTTCATATTGTTCCAGGACGTGGTCGACGAAAGACGATTTCTTTTACTTGATGGGCGAAGTTTCTATTGACAAATTTTTTTCGTATTAACTCCTCAGCGAAACAGACTTGTGATATTTCCGATCTTCTCAGATTGTTTCAATTTCGTGAGGAGTTGGAAACATAAGGCACAAGTGGTAAGTTGATGGAACTACTTGCATTGACTTCATCCATGGAGTTCCCACAATCATATTGTACGATGTAGATCGATCATTGACCAGAAATTCCACGACTTTTGTTATGCTCCCAGCCTTAACCGCGAGGTTAATTGTCCTGAAAGTCATAGTAGCTTCCCCTGAGAGTCCTACTAGCGGGCTTGGGTTTTCCGAGATTTCAGATAGCTTGATTTCCATTCTCTAGAGGGTGTTTTTGAAGATGATATCAACAGAGATCCCAGTGTCGACTAATATCCTTGCGACATCAATATTCTGAATCGCCAACTTGATGACAAAGAGATAGTTGCGAGGTGTGGCCTGATCGGCCGTTCCTCTTTCCGTGAAGGAGATGACGTTGCTTCCCGTTAGGTTAGGCATATTGTTTCTTAATTGTTCGGTGATCTTTGAGTTAGAGAATCCTATCCCCATCCTTCTGGTGCCAAACTGTGAGAGCCAAAATTCGCGTTGTCGATTTACGTAAAATAAGGAAAGTCAGGAAACCCTAGTTTTTCCATAGGACCTGGATTATCTGCGTAAACACACGAATACGAAATAGCCAAAGATAATAAAATATCGATAGTAAGTTGCGCGGATTCGTTTTATTGATTGACAAGAACAGAGCTACAAAATTTCACCAAAGACAGGATGGATAGAGAATTGGTAACAAAGAGAATCGTAGAACAGAACCGGAAAAAATGTTCTAAGTATAACCTTGCTAGTCTAGTCACCAAAGTTCTAACTTCTTCTAAGCTAACAATAATTATCTAAGTCTCAATCTTCGGATCCCGGTGCTTCTTGCTTTATTTTCCCTTATATATTCCTTCTAGGTGGGTCATCCTTTCCTTTTTTGCCCCTAGGTTGAGTTGATCACTTTATTCCATTTTCCCCGATCTTCGTGCTTATCCTTTGAAACTTGACATTTATCTTTTCCTGCGAATAATAGATAGACTGTCACAATAACCGTGGGCTCGATTTTGTCCAAATTTGTAAGTGGGCTCTTATCCGCATTTTAGAGCTTTTTGGGTACGATAGTAGTTTTGTAAATAGTTCAAATAACTTGTATAGTTGAGGAAACTCGGTCTTAAGTCAACCATTGCCAAACATTTGAATTCATAAGAGAAAACAAGTCTTTACGGTTTTCATCGTAAAGTTCCAACGGTAACTCCAATCGAGGCGAAACAAATGTGAACGAGGTTCAAAAGAGGAACTGATCGGAACCGTGACGGAGGGTGCTGATCCAACTTGCTTGACGGTGAGTCGGACTGGTCGATCCAACTCGCTTGATGGCAAGTTGGACTGGTTGATCGAACTCGCCATCAGGAGAGTTGGATGTGGTTCTTCCATCTCGCCATCAAGAGAGTCGGATTGGTTGCAGTCATTGTTCTGGAGTTTCTTACTTACCTTTATTGAAATTATTCCGAGAAAGTTTTCCATAAAAGTTGCAATCCTAGGCATCGATTTCGAGTACCGTTTTTAACCCCAGTGGAAAAGTTGCTGATTGTACCATGTAAAATCTGTTGTTTGAACCATGCTATCTAAACCGAGGAAACTGTGAAAAATAATAACCAGATTAGTTTCAAGCAAGTAGCTTTATTTTAAGTTGATGGTTCCCTCACAACAAGGCCTCATTGATCCATAGGCTTAATCAAAGTATCCAAAAGACCCTAGGAGATTTAGTGATAGATTTCTTTTGTGAAGTGGCGGTTTCATAAGATTAAATTAGTTGTATGTCTATTTATATTCTTAATGTATGATGCTTGAATAGATACCTTGCTAAAATATTAGAAATTAAGTTCTTTGTGGGAATCAAAATTCGCACAGTCAAGTTTGTTAGCGGAAAAAAACGTAGCTATTCTTGAGGTCCTTATGAAGGGTGGTGGATATTGATAGCTATGTGGTATCAACAATTTTCCGATCATTTGGTCTACCGGTTAATGATATACTTGTATTGTCTAACATTACATGAGTACTGAACTCAAACGTATATATGGTTAACTAGGGATTAGTTGTTGACTTGTTTTCATGCAAGTTCCTGTTACTTGAAATTAGATCATGGCAGGAGGCCAAGTCTAACTTAGTAACAGATTGGTTACATAGTAAATTGTAATTGTTTGTGTAGCCATATCTTTGTACATGCTTAGGCTATACTGATTGTTACTTTAGGTTGTCTAGTTTAGTTATTAAGTTGCGGGTAGAGGCCGCCAACTCACTGAGTGATATTAGGTTACTCATACAACTCTGTTGCCCGTTTTGCAGGTAGCTTTCGTAAGGATGATCGGAGAGCTTGGTGCTAGACGTTAGGACCGCATGAGTAGATTTTCATGCCTTTTGTATACGATATTTTGATAGCTGTTTGTTGAATCGATTTGGCATTAGTCCGGGCCCAGTCTTGAATAATGTATGAATATTTCTTTGAATCAATAAAGTATTTGTTTTATATGTGCATCATGAGTACTCTGATTTTTGACTAGTTCAGTCTAACAAAACATTTGATCTTGGTAGGGGTTGAAAAGCCTTTGGCCAAAATCTAGCATAACAGTTAATTCTTGGTACGGGTTGCAAGGCCTTAGGCATTGATTTAGCGTGATGAGTTAGTGGATGAACTGATTTAAGTCACGTATTTGGTTCTGTGACTCTGGTCGGATCGTCTCTAGCCCGTCACGTAGCGCTTCCGGACCATGGTGTTGGGTTGGACGGTCAGTCATGTTCTTGTTTGATTGTTGGCTGGCCGGTTGGTTCATTTCATCTTTAACCCTGGGTGTTGGTCTGTTTATCGGTCATGTTCTTGTTTGCTTGTTGGCCGGTGAATCAACCTATGCCTAGAACAGTTTGGGGGTGTTACAGAGGTGGTATCAGAGCATGGTTTCATCTATGCTTTCGGGATTCATGTTTTAATTGGTTTTCAAATATTTTATAGACTCAAAATGTGTCACAAAAGGCAACATGGAAACCGGTCACGTCCAGCAATAGAGTTTGTGGGTTTAGGAACTAGGATTGAGATAATGGAATCTAGAATTGCTAGGTTGCTGGGATATAATTGTTAGGTTGATGGTTAGCATTTTGATTAGGTTGATTGGTTATCATTGCGTTTAGGTTGTTGATTAGTATTTATTGGGTTAGTTGTTGACTAGCATGCATGTGAAGGGTTCTATTAAGTTGCAGCTAGTAAGTGTGTTCGTTGATCGGAACTTTAAGGATGGAATTCTTAATGGTAACAGAGTTCAAGGCCAAAAACCCAAACCCAAAGAGAAACATGACGACAAATTCAGAGGAACAGTGGTGAGGACTGGACAGATGGAAAGGAACAAGACTTCAGTGGAGAAGATTACATAAGAGTCTTTGGGTAGAGAAAAATCGAGAAAGGATTCGAGTAGTTAGGAACAAGGATGATATCTATATAAAGGACAAGATAGTATCATTGGAAATGAGAGTGCTATGGAAGAAAAAAAGCAAGAAGACAACTCAGTGATCATTTAAGTGGAGAGATATGAAGACGATTGTGGCAACCTGGAGGACCAAACTCAAGGGACAGTGGAAGGCAAAGTAAAGAGTTATGAAGATAAGTTGAGAATGAGTGAAGCATGGGAAACCAAGAAGTAGAAAAAAGGAAAGGATTGAAGACTAAGGGAAATGCTATGGAATGTATCAAGATAGAATGAGTTCACCATCAGGAATCTGGATGGAGGCCAAAGAAATTGAAAGAACACATCATAGGCGAGTCGACAAAGAAACACATCAAATGACCAAGACCGCAAGAAAAAGTAATCTAAGAAGAAAATCGTCATCAAGGAAGACCATGTCATGAAGCTGAGCATTTGGACATCTAAGAATCAGACGACAAATTCTAGTAAGGGGGGGGGATAATATAGTAACCCTCCCGAAGGGGTAAAATGGTCGAAATCAATAAGTTGGAATTTGGAGCCAAGATTTTGGAGACCAAAGTATGAAGAGGAATGTTGAGTTTTGGTTATATAAAACTTGACATGATTCGAAGAAAATAGAAGCTTGGTCAAGCATAAACCTAGTGGTAGAATCGTAGGCAATAATGATCGATCAAGAAGTTTGGAAGTGCGAGGTGGTCAAATAATTAATCGTGGGTGAACCATGAGTTGAATATACCACTCGACCATGGTTAGACAATGTGATAGATAAAGCATAACCTTTTCGGAAGCACGACGTTTTAGAAGCACGATATTTCGAAGCACAAAGTTTTCGGGAATTAAAATAAAATATTATTTTGAGAACATAATAAGTTGTCAGGGCGTGAATCAATCAAGACGACATCAACACACAACTGAAAAACCCGACAGTGGTTCTGTGCTAGAATAGACTCCATTGTTCTGAGTTCACCATCGATCGACATCAGGCCTTAACCGTCAATCGATGGTCTTTCCCTTTGCTCACATACGAGAGTTGGAGTTAAAAGGGTCAGAATATTTTATATTTGAGCTCTAGAATATTTACATTCCATGCTTCCTATTACCTATTATCCATTAAGCTTGAAACCCTAGATCTAGTATATTTACATTTACACCTAGTTAGTTTATTAGCTTATTTTCGTATTTGCATTATTATCATATTTACATAATTGCCTTATTAGCATATTTCCATATTGCATCTCTAATTCTTGATAAGGAATATTTCCTTAATTGATTGTTCACCACTAAAATATATATTCGCCTAGCTTAGTCTTTAGAAATAAGAAATTTGTTGTGTGCCATTGCTCTCTGTGGATCTGATCCGTAAGTACTACACCTAATCTGTCTTGGAAAGAGAATAGATGGTGTCTTAAGATTAGGGTTAATTTGATAGTTACTTGTTTATGATATTTATACCATGCTAGAACAATAAAACACACCATGTCACCCGTCCAAATTGCCTGATGGCGAGTTAGATTGTCTCCATCCAACTCACCATCAGGCGAGTTGGATCAGCATTATCCGTCTTGGTTCTGATCAGTGGCTCTTTTGAACCTCGATCACACTGTCTCTTGTTTCGTCTCAATTTGAGTTACCGTTAGAATTTTACGATAAAAACCATAAAGACTTGTTTTCTCGTAAGAATTCAAATTGTTTGTATAAAACGGCAACAATTAACTGAACATCGAAGTTGCCTCAATTATACGAGTAATTTGAAATATTTATAAAACTAACGTCGTACGAAAGGTTTTCTCTAGGAGAAATCGTAAGAATATTTAAGTATAAAAACAGCCTGAAAAGTTCTAAAACGCGGGTAAAAGCCCACTTATGATTTTATATGAGACTGAGCCCAAAGAGACTATGAAAGTTTATTTATTGTTCGCAGAAGAAGATAAATGTCAAGCTCGGAAGATAAATGTTAAGTTTCGACGGATAATCATGAGGATCGAAGAAAAATGAAATATTTCTTCAAAGCTTTAAACACGACTCAGGGCAGAAAAAGAACGAGGAAGAGCCTTAAATAGGAGTATATAAGGAACGCCAAGGTTAGAGATGAAGAACACACATCAAATTTAGCACTTAGAGCGAATTAGGCAATTTTTTGTTTTCCATTCTCGAGCTGCGACTCAACAAGGTTAACAAGTAGGTGGTTAGAACGAGGGAACTCGCCAACGCCTCTTGCGGACGAGGGTTTACCTGTTGTAATCCTCATTCATGAATTCAGAATAAGATCTTCTTTTCTCTCTTTCGTTTTTATCGATTTATTATTTCGTTTGTTTTCATTGTCTGATTGCTTGACGGTTCGCTTACCAGAAATCCGGGACCTTGGGGGTAATTTAGGGTTTCTTAACTTTTCTTATTTTACGGAAATCGACAGTGCGAATTTTGGGTCCCACAAAACTCGAGGACGCGTCAGTTCAAGTTCATCGGTTCATCCATGGTCTGCGAATTGAGCTAGAAACCCACTGCTTGGTTTGTACCTCTCACACCGTGTCTGAATTGGTCAAGAAGGTGGCAATGCTCGAGACCAATCTGGCCGAGGAGACTTGGTCATATACTTAGTCTCTCCCGACCAGCAATACTAATGTACAAAAAAAACGAAATGGGATCAAGGTGGGGAGGGTAGGACCTCAAGTAGTAAACCTGACTGCCCAAATTGTGGTAAACGCCATATAGGCGAATGATGGAGGGTCATGGGAGCTTACGGCTGTTGTGGTAGGAAGGAACATGCGACCCGGGACTGTGCTCGGCCGGAGCAAGGCGAAGGAAGACCAGCTGGAGGTAACTCTATAACTTGTTTCCACTGCAGAAAAGTCGGAAACTTCTAGACGGAATAACCTAAGCTGCAGAAGGAAAAGTAAGGGTCGTGGGGATGTTGGTAGATCGACCCAGAGCAGGGGACCGACTACAACACCTCGATTGTACGATCTGTCCATGGAATCAGGCGCATCTGGACTCATCTTTTTTAATTCAGTAGTGTTGCATGGTATGGAACCTAGAATGGTAGTTTCTTAGATAAGGGTCGATTTTAGGGACCCAAAATATTGGTGGTGTGGAAACATACGTTCTTTTCAGCACTGGGGCTACACATAGTTTTGTGAGTCCAGAGATGATCCGAAAGGAGGCGTTCCACATGGGAACAAGGGATAGTTATGGCATAGTGAATGTAGCCGAAGGGCAAGTGATGCATTGCTAGGGATAGTGATACACATCCCAGTCCTGATCCAAAACTGAACTATCCATGTGGATCTGATTGTTGTCCGCCTGAAAAATCAAGAGGTGATACTTGGAATGGACTGGCTTGGAAAGAATCGGGCCACTCTTGATTGTCGCCGAGGATGTCTACGGTTTGATATTGGGGATGGACCACCGATCAAGTTCCAAGGGATTAGATCTACTCTGGGGAAATTAGTCGTATCAGCAGTCCATGCGAAAATAAATACTAGATCGGGTGGTGAGGCTTACTTGGCCACAATAACCACTACAAAGATCAGGAAGGGTGGTAACGTGGCTGGGATTCCGCTGGTATCTGAGTTTGTAGAGGTGTTCCGTACTCTACAGGCTCATGCCCATGATAGGTCGGACCCGTTCACGATAGAACTCGAACAAGGGACGGCCTCTCTGTCCAAAAGTCCGTACCGTGTGGCTCCTGCCGAGATGGCCTAGCTAAAAAGAAATAAGAGGAATAGCTGGATAAAGGATTATATGGTAAAGTAGTTCGCTGTGGGGAGTAACAGTTCCTCTTTGTGAAGAAGGTGGATGACAGTTTCCGTATATTCATATACTCTTGAGGACTGAACATGGTGACTATGAAGAACAAGTTCCCGATACCTCGGATAGATGACTTGGTAGAGCAGGTGAAGGGAGAAAATTTGTTTTCCAGGATCAATCTACCTTCGGAATATCATCAGATTCTGATAAAGCCTAATGACATGAGGAAAACAGCATTTAGGATGAGGTATGGTCACTATGAGTTTGTGGTTATGCAGTTTGGTCTAACTAATGCACCTGTTGCATTCATGAAAATGATGAATAGTGTGTTTAGAGATTTATTGGATGAGTTTGTAATCATCTTTATAGATGATATACTTGTTTACTCTACGAATAAGGAATCACCCACGAGTTGCATATGAGAGCCGTGTTGGAACGATTACGAGATGCATCTGAGAGCCGTGTTGGAACGATTACGAGAGCATAAACTCTTGGTAAAACTCAGCAAGTGTAGTTTTTGGCAGAAGAGCATAGGGTTTGTCGGCCACATCATGTCAGACCAGGGGGTAGTAACCCTCCCGTATGGGTAAATTTGTCGAGATCGACAAGTTGGAATTTGGAGCCAAGCTTTTGGGGATCAAAGTATGATGAGGAATGTGAGTTTTGGTCGTATAAATTTTGACATGATTCGAAGAAAATATGAGATTGGTCGTGCATCAACTTAGTGGTCGAATAGCAAGCGATAAGGATTGATCGAGAAGTTTTGAAGTACAAGGTGGTCAAATAATTGATCGTGGTTACACAATATGATAGATTGATCAGAAGTACGTTTTTGAAGCATAACATTTTGGAAGCTCGACGTTTTAGAAAAATGACATTTTAGAAGAACGACGTTTCCAGAAAAAAATTTGTATCAATAAAATATTATGTTGAGAAATAATTAGTCAAAACCAGGATGGGAATTAAGCATGACGGGAAGTAAGCATGACGGGAAGTAAGCACAACGGGATCAAAGCACGGCAAGAAAAACCAAAGCTAGCTAAAAACACTAATTTCGTTATTATGGAATTTTAGGGGGATGCCGGAGGCTCGGGAAATATTATGTCAAGTCAGAATTCAGCTGGGGATTTATTAAAAATATTCAGTGCATCAGAGTGGGAGCAGAAAGTTTTCTGGATTGATCGGGGGTCGGAAATATGAAGGATCGAAATCCGGCGAATGGACCGAGAAGCATGAGGTGGATCAATGTATGGGATCAGAACATGGTTTCAACAGTCTAGCAATCTATCTGTCTACAGAAGCATGAGGTGTCGCCGCACATGGATGCAGTACATGCATCTTGACAAGTCCGAGCATTAGGTGTCGCCGCACATGCAACCGAAGCATGCAGATCGACATGTGGAGATGGTGTCTCGCCCTCCATGCACTTCAGTCATGCATCAAGCCATGTGGACGTGGGTGTGTCTCTGTGCATGGGATTGAGGCATGCATCAAGACTTGTGTTCGCCCGTGTGTCACCCCGCATGCGACCAAAAGTGTGCAGGCTGCACACAGTCGATCGTGTGGCCTCTCCTCACTTTCCAGATATTTCTATAAATACCAGACACCACTCCTTCATTTTCACTGATCCATTGCACACCAAAGCACTCTAAAAACGTGCCTAGAGAGAAAGAGGGAGAGAAAGAAAGTGGTCGATTTAAGAATGTGGTTGATTATGAAGATCGATACTCCAATCGCGATTCTCTACAATTGTGACACGGAAGCTCTGTCCAGGTCAGTCCGTCCAGGAAATTCAGTGTCGACATGATCAAGCAGAGGTGCTTCCCAGATGAGTCGAAGTCATGGTTGGGTTTTGGCCAAGTCATCTCCGATCAACCAGCTGCTTATCGGCATAGAACACTGTGAGTTGGTTTGTCTGAGTTCCGCACTTAGGTTCGTTTTATGAGTTGGTTTATTTGATTTCCACTTGGAACTTAGAATATTTCAAGTATTCATATAGAGTAGAATGCTCACGTTATTTCATGATAGAGTCCCTTGGGTTATTATTAAACCATACTTAGTTTAGCATGGGCTAAGCTGAGATGAAATGGAACTAAGACTCAGCTAATAACCTGACTAGGACCAGATCATTCGAAGTCATGGTTGGGTTTTGGCCAAGTCATCTCCGATCAACCAGCTGCTTATCGGCATAAAACACTGGGGTTGGTTTGTTTGAGTTCCGCACTTATGTTAATTTTGTGAGATGGTTTATTTGAGTTCCACTTGGAACTTAGAATATATCGAGAATTCATATAGAGTAGAATGCTCATGTTATTTCATGATAGAGTCCCTTGGGTTATTATTAAACCAGACTTAGTTTAGCATGGGCCAAGCTGAGATGAAATGGAACTAAGACTCAGTTAATAACCTGACTAGGACTAGGGCTACGATGCATCATATTTGCTATTCTTGCGTGTTAATATGGTTGAGAGTAGGTTCCCTTTATCTTTAAAAATAGTTTCGTAGCATGATTTCGAACTATCGGGTAAGGGTTTGATTGAGTTAATTGTATTTTAGATTAGTTAAATGCTTGCCTGTTTAATTAATCTTTTTGATTGAGGTTAGTCATCTCTTGGTAAGGGAGCGACTAACTGGTTGAGTTGTTATTTGTTAAGTATTGTTGCTTAGTTGATTAGATGTTAGTACTAAGGGTCTTAGGTCATACATGCCGAACTACATGTACTATTGGTCAGTGTTGTTGAGACGAGAGTCTAGTTAGGATCTGGAACTTTAGCCTTAGGTTAGGTTCTGGATTGTGTTTGTGTTGAGTGTGCATTACCATATAGTGTGTGTGAAACCCGCCCATGCTAGGAATGTTTAGGGGTGGATTTGTGTTTCCTCGACCTTGTACCCAACGAGTCAAGGAAACCCACCCCTTCCTCGCTGGAATGGGATGCCTCAGAGAGGCGGGGTCATGACTTAGGGCTGAGTATTACACGGTTGTGTAATGTCCGACAGTGACCCGAAGGTACTGTGGGCTGTTGCACGGTGACCTGGATACTGTGGGCCATGGTCGGTTGAAAGTTCCTTCTTCTAGCCTTTGTGTTAAGGAGATATGATATTGCCGATGTAGAGAGATGAGGAAACAATGTTACCATGGCCGAGATAGAGTGTCGGGTTGAGTTAGAGCGTTGTGTCGAGTAAAGGTTATGGAACCCTAGAGTGAGTGTAACACCAAAATACGGTGTTATGGGTTAAGTAGAGTCGTGGTTAATTAGGATCTTATTATTATGATTTAATACTGGTGATTTGTCTTGCAGGTTTCTAACATTAAGACATAATTCCAGCTCAGGTGTCGGAGTGTATAGTCTAAGTGTCTAACACTACATGAGTAATGAAGTCAGGCTTATATATGGTTAAATAGGAATTGAATGTTACCCTTAGCTTTGACTGCATGTTTAGGCTAGATTGAGTATTATTTTGGGTTGTTTGGGTTAGTGACTAGGGTTGCAGGTAGAGGCCGCCAGCTCGCCGAGTGACATTAAGTTACTCATCCAGCTAGTAAGTGTGTTTGTTGATAGGAACTTTAAGGATGGAAACCTTAAAGTGAAGAGAGTGTAAGGCCAAATACCCAACCCAAAGAAAAATTGGACGATCGATTCAGAGTAACGGTGGTGAGGACTGGACAGATGTAAATGAAGAAGAATTCAGTGGAAATGATTTCATCAGAGTCTTTGGGTAGAGAGAGATCAAGAAAGGATTCGAGTAGTCAGGAACAAGGATGATATCTATTTAATTGACAAGATAGTGTCATGGGAGACGAGAGTGTTATGGCAGGGTACAAATAAGAAGATTATCCAGCAATCATTCAACTGAAGAGATATGAAAACGATTATGGAGACCTTGAGAAGGACAATCAAGGAACATTGGTAGACAAAGCAAAGAGATTATGGAGACGAGTTGAGAATGAGTGAACCATGGGAAGTCAAGAAGTTAAGAGAGGGATTAAAGATCAAGGGAATGCTTTGAGATGTATCAAGGTAAAGCGGGTTTGGAATCAGAAGTGTGTGTGGAGACCCAAAGAAATATAACAAAGACATCAAAGGAGCGCCGGCGAAGAAACATATCAATTGACTAAGACCGCAAGACAAGTAATCTAAAGAGAAATTGTGACCAAGGAGGAGTATGTCGTGAATCTGAGCATTTGAACATCTAAGAATTCACGGAGGAATTCTATTAAGGGGGGAGGGGAGATTGTAGTAACCCACCCGAAGGGGTACAATTGTCGAGATCGACAAGTTTTAATCTGGAGGCAAGCTTTTGGGGATCAAAGTATGATGTGGAATGTTGAGGTTTGGTCATACAAAACTTGACATAACTCGAAGAAAATAGGAGATTGGTCAACCATCAACTTAGTGTTCGAATCGCGGGCCATAAGGATCAATCGAGAAGTTTTGAAGTACGATGTGGACCATGAGTCGTTTAGGTCACTCGACCTTGGTTGGACAATGTGATAGATTGTGTCATGTCCCCAATCCTGGATAGGAACGTCGGGACAGGCCATGGTACGAGGAAACAAACCAGCCATGTCGTAATACTTAAGGTAAGCGTTCGATGGTCTAAAAAGGATGGTTAAGTGCTTTAGAAGGCTAAGAATTAACCAAATAAAGAAGGAAACAAGGATGGATGAGATGAACGAGTAATATGGTAGCTGGACATTGCAAATAGGAAGCTCGACCAGCTGGGCAGAGTTCGACCAAGCTCTATCTAGCTCACTCTGAGTAGAATCAGCTCCACTAGCTGAACGACTAGCTCAATCATCTGTACCAGCTGGCGATCAGCTCATCTCAGCTAGGTGGGATGTTCGGGTCTCGGACATTGGGCTCGCTCTGGGCTGTAGTCGGGCCATGTGGTCGGCCCAAGGTGGTTATGAGCCATGTGTTTTATATAATCGGTCCATGGGCTTGGTAATTTCTATAGATCCCGTGTGTGATATACTTAGGGGAAATAAAAGGCATGGGTAACTGCCATAAACGAAGGGATGTGATCTGGACTATTGATAAGATCAATGGCCAGAAATGATAATGAGTGGATGCAACCTTTGAAAACTAACTGCACTTTCTTTTATAAACGGAGGGCGATTCCGTGGTCTTGGAGATATTCATGGCTGTCTCTTACAGCCAAAGACACAGAGAAAGTTTAGAGGGAGAATAGAAAGAAAGAAAGAAAGAAAGAAGAAATCGGTGAAGGGACCCGACCCATTTTTTCGTACCATCAATACGAGTCTGAACTGATTTTCTCGATCAGACTTAGGCTAGTTTCCAACTTTTCTTTACCTATTTTAGTTTTTTGCATTTTCAGTTCGTTTTCAGACAAGTCAACAAGCATAATAAGATTTAGATAGATAATCAGAGGTTCAAGTTAACAAGTGAGTCTGCTAATAGGCTATTACAAGTTAAACTCGTTCTATATCTACCCAAATCCACCATCTTTCCTTCCTGCCTTGGTCCCACGGTCAATCTATGTCTTTACCCTTTCGGGTCTGATCCTTATCTGCATCCAAACAAAGGAGGCATAAGAAACATAATGCTTAATGAGAGCGGTCATCCCGTTCCACTTAGCCCTAGCAGGCCAAAACGGCTCTAGGCGCATGATCTGATCAAGATGTATCGATGGAAGGATCCAGTTACTCGAACAAGCCAGATCGTTGCAGATGATTCAAATTAGACAAGCAATCAGTACACGCAACAACTCCTAACAATCAGACTACGATTCAGTACGATAGGCTACAAACGTGCACTCACCTTTGTCATTAGACTCGGTATGATACAGTTTAATTTGGCCTTTCAGACACCTCTTACGCTGTTCTTCTCGGACTTATGAACACTCAAACAGTTGGAATCACCCAACAGATGAACGTACTGGACTCCAAGTTGATCGATCCGGCCAAAACTCAAAGTTTCCCTCTTGATTGGACTTTTATCTTTGTGAGTTTTCTCTCTGGTTTCCTTAGCGTTTTCATGAGGAAGATGGAGAAAATACGCTAAGGAGACGATTTAAATGAGCAGTTAGGCAGTTTACACCCAAAGAACTACCCAAGTAACCGTTTCCGCATTTTTCCCTTCGGTCAGAAAGTAGTAACCGCCTCCCGCGCTCTTTTGCCTTCCCAGCACAAATTTTTCCCTTTTCGTTAAATAACTACTCCCGCCAAAATTACGTAGCGGCAGAAACGAGCTAAAGTGGACTTTCCCACCAGACAAGCTCAACCGCTTTGTCTTAGTCGAACCAACCTTGTCTGAATCCGACCGTTACTACCCGAAGAAGGTCATTCAGCTCAGTTTGACATTCTCAACCATTTTTTTATTTCCGACAATCACTGTCCTGTCCGAATCCAACACCACTTGTCCGGATCTGACCATTGCAGTCGAAAAATTCTGCTTTGTCTGAATATTTCCTTAAGCTGTCTGAACACTTCCCAAATTTCACAAACAGAACTAATTAGCTATAATCAGAGCGTAAGAACAACCGACAGTGTGCAAGTTAAGGTTTATTTTAAAGCAGTCAATCTATCAAATTAACCATATGATCTACTCTTTCGAAGAGAGGTCTAATTGTAGTACATAGGGATCAAATCCACAAAGAACGAGGGCACACAATAAATTTCTGAATTGTAAAGGTTAAGCTAGGCAAGCTCAAAATAGGAGGTTTGTTTGAAGGTTTTATTTCAAAAAGGAAATAGTCTAAATAAGTTAGCTGATTCAAATATGAAAAGATAGATCTAGGGTTTCAGGCAAGTGAATTATAGTGGATATTATGCATGGAATTATGATTATGTAAGGACCTTAATCACAAATCCGACCCCCTCTCATTACAAATCCCCTATGCAAACAGAGGAGTCAACCGTCGATCGACGACTAAGGCCGAGGGTCGATCCAAGGTTATCGGATAGGAAGTTCGTTTGCTAGGTTAGTTAAACCAGCTTTCTCATGTATCTAACAGCATAGCTCAATGGAATTAATTATGGCACAGAACCTACTTTCGTAGTTTTCTATGTCCTAAGTTCAGGTTTCTAGGTAGCTACTCTAGAACACAAGCATTAAACACAATTCCAAAGATTAATGTGTCTTCATCCTAGCAATCCTATTTTTGGGCTAATTCATCAATACCATAATAAACCCTAAATCTAACAAGAGAACTACTCAGACATAATCATAAAAACATGATAAATTGAATAATATAATGCATAGAATAAAAAATGGTGTCCCAATACAGATCTATGAAGAAGTTCAGATCTTCTCCCCATAACTACTAAGATAACTAAAAGGTTGTAAATACTTTGTGTGATATGAAATCTATGTGTATCTGCCTAAACAATGACAAGACCTTTATAAAATAGGTCAAAACTCATTTAGGGGCATTTTGTAATTTGTCTTGACTTGGGCTCAAAGTTGGCCAATACTTCTGCGAGTATACCGTCAATCGACAACAAACATGCACCGTCGATCAATGGTCATGCTTGACCTCGACTCTGAGTTAGCTTATTGTGAGCAGCTACTTGATATCTTCTCTGATTCTCTATCCAGATCCACTATCTCCATAATGCTCCAAAACGTACTTGATCAGAAAAGACTCTAAAATACAGTCTAGACATATGTAGCAGACTCCAAATAGGGTCTAAATGATAGTTTTATACTTGTAAATAACAAGGTATATCAACTACACCAAACTTAACCTTTTGCTTGTCCTAAAGCAAAACAAGGGTAGCCTGT
This sequence comes from Moricandia arvensis, assembly GCA_905132765.1. Taxonomy (NCBI): domain Eukaryota; kingdom Viridiplantae; phylum Streptophyta; class Magnoliopsida; order Brassicales; family Brassicaceae; genus Moricandia; species Moricandia arvensis. The sequence goes on from CAJHQP010001653.1 coordinate 47,610, forward strand.
GAAAAAGGTTTGAAAAGAGGGAACTCACATAATAAATAAGTATGAATATCACCCTAGTATATCGCAACCACATCGAATAATGCTAATCAAAAAGAAATTTTATATGCCTTATCCTAGTATAGCATCCAAATCCATTCTACCAGCAACTCAACAAATACTAATCTCACTAACCCCTCTACTCATTTCATTTCTTTGCATAAAAATAAAATGCAGACTTTACCTTGGAAGTATCAATCAAAGGACACATGGACTCAACTCTTGCAAACCTGCATGTACATGTATAAAGTGTTTCATGATCCCTTTCTTCCCTCTTTTCTTTCAAAATCTTCTTGAATGTCAAATTCAATGGACAATGATGCTGCTACAGTCAATCTTGCCATCTGATTTTCGTTTTTTTTTCTAAATACAAAGTTGGAGGTGAATAATGGGGTCATCGGTAATGTGCCTACCCCTCGCTTCCAACAATGTGTGATCATTCCTTTAAATTAGAATAATGGTGTCATTGGTAATGTACCTACCCCTCTGCATCTTGTAAAATAATCTCAATCTTTTCTATTATAGATCCTGAAGAGAAAGAGAGAAGGGAAATAAGAAATAACAGAGTAGTACCTTTCAGACTTGCAGAAGGAATCCGATCCGATGTATACCAAGCCCCAAAGCAAGCAAAGTAATCAATATTAGGTTGGATATAAGCTTTGGTTCCATCAAACTTTCTTTGAAAGTGTGATCTAATGGCAGGATGATCCCCTTTGCCGTCTCTAGTAATCTCTGCAATCAACATGTCTAAGAATGGCGCTAAAGTATTGTTAGTCAATAAATAAGTTCTGATCATAATATTTTTCTTGACTCTATAAAAATAATTTGAAAAAACTTAATAGCTAAAAATCAAAATAGATAAAAGCGTCAGCGAATCTCCCCCATAATTGAATAACACTGTTCCTAGTGATATATCGTAGGGATTGGTTAACAAAAACTAAAGCATGAGTTAAAGGTTCAAAGATAGTCGAGGTTACCAAACTCCGTATCGAATGTCGAGTGATTGTATATGGTGGGTACCGAACGATGGTGAACCATTCAAGCCATCGACCGATGGTGAACTATCCAAGCCGTCGACCGATGGTGAACTATCCAAGCCGTCGACCGATGGTGATGTCCTGGGGTTGACCAATGGTGTTTTCGAACTGTTCTACTCCTATACAAAGTGGGTTGCCTGGCACTCAGCGATTGGTTATAGTCTTAAGATTGACGTTTTGACTTTTGGACTTGGAAGGTGGTTCATCAAACCAATGTGGAAAGAAAGTATCCACATACTCTCTGCTCATCTCAAACCATGCACTGATAAAAGGTCTTACAGCCTCATCTGCTGTGGTTTGCTGATTTTCCATCTTCCTCTGAGCAAATGCCAATCTGCCCATCCTTTCTTTGAGTGCTTGAATGCATCCCATCAGCATGTTAAGTCTGGCATATGTGGGCTCTGAAATATCATCCAAACTCTGGTTGATACTATCCCTCATCAAGTCTCGAGAAAAGTAAACTCCATCAAGCTTATCTTGTAAGAACTCCTTTGTTACCAGTCTCTGCCCAGATGTTGCGTTGTGACTGTCGATCGATGGCCAACTTTTGCCGTCGATCGATTTTTAACTGACTGCCTCACCCGAAGTTTGATTTCTAAAGAGATACCCTGATCCATTGGCCATAGCTAGTATGTCTACAATATTGTCCTTGGACACATGGAGACGTACTTGACCTGAAATGACTATAAAATACAGTCTAGACATACACAACAGACTCCAAATATGGTCCAAGTGAAGTCTTAAACTGGTAAATAACATGGTATATCAATGACTGACCGAGCTTTGGTTGGTTCCAAACAGATCTGATCCTAGCTTTATCCAGACTATGGGTTCACTCTATCCACTACTACCCGGACATCGATCCAGCTTATATCCACCCACAAAAAGTCCATTAAACTCTGGCCAGCTCTTTCTAGCTCCATTCAACCCATTTAGTACGTCTCACAGTCTGGCCAGTCAATCCGCGGATCACCCCAACATCGATTCTCGGAACAAGGGCGTTACAAGTCTCACCCACTTGTCTTAGACTCTTCCTCAAGTCTTTCTTGAAGTAATTTCCTTTAGTTTATCGAAGCTCTTGGGAAAGTTCGATTTCATCCTTTCTTCTGGTTCCGAAGTTGTTTCTTCTTTACCATCACAGTCCCAAACCACTTTGATCATCTTGACATTCTTTCTGCCCTTTGGATTATTTTCCTTCCAATGATCCAGATTGGTCTCCCTTCTACAGTAAGTTTTTCTCTTAAGTCGGATGGTGGATGTGAAACCACATTATCTCGTTCATTTATGCATTTCCTCAGCATAGATACATGGAACACGTTATGGAACTGTGCCATGGATGTAGGTAGTTCAAACTTATAGGCGACCTTTCCAATCCATTCCAGTGTTTCAAAACGCAAATTCACAACCTTACCACCATTGCTAACACAACACCATAGACCATAGTTTAGTGATCAGCCATTCCCAGCGTCCTAACCCTCATCTAAAACAATTTAGAAAATTTTATCAATTTTGGCTACTTTCCCTCTCAAGAAGTATCAGCAACCACGATTGAGATAGAAATCTATGGGGGCTCTAAACTTTCAAATTATCATCCTAAGGGTCATATTTATAGCTAAAAATGAATGTAGCCTCCTTGAAAAGTACCCATCCATGTGTCACCTTAAAATGTCCCATTTGCATGCAATAGTGCAAAGTGATGATATTCCACTTACTTATGTCCCATCTTCAAGAAACAAAACCACCTTCCTGATCACATTTTGTGTACAAAATGTGAGCTCCTAACTTTCTCCCTAAGTCACTGCCACATACTCACTTTTTACCTTCAAAATGACTTCTTTACTCAACATGTGGTAAACCTACAACCTATGTTTTCTCCCCCAGCTCATTGTAGACCATAACATATAAGAAATTTACCGATGCATGCCCACTTCCTTTCCTAACACGATTCCATCACGTTTTTCTTCTTGGCCAAAATGGTAATTTTGGCCCATTTTGGTAAATAAGAAACTTCAATCTCTTAACCCACTTGGTTAATGCTCCAGCCTGTCAAACAATTCATATGGGGTTGAAATAAAAACTTAGATGTCGTGTAGCACATTCTGAGTGCTCATCTTCAGCCTTTTAACCTTCAAAATGAAATGCTCGCATTTTGGGGACAAAAAGAATCTTGATTTCTCCAAGCTAATTTCGCACTTCATTTCTTCACTACCCCTTGACTTAATCCATATTCTTCCCTGGATTAAAATACATTGGCTCCTCTGCGTGGCTAGATCTCAATTATTGGATCGGAAGGTGCATGTGGTGCATTCTGGTCTGTTGACTTTTCTTTAAATTTTTTGACTTTCTCCTCCTTATTTGACCTACATATTTAGTCCATAATATTTATAAACCACTCCCTTGAATCCAAATCCCATGCTTGCACATATCCATCTGGCTTTTGTTTCACCCGATTAACCCGTTTTGACCATATCATCCAAAACCGTCTTCCTCCAAAACATTCTAGTTTTGCCTTGACAAAACTCCTTATAATGTCTTCAAATACCTTAAATAAGGTTCCTAGATTGATATCAAAACTCCTGGAATCACAATAGTTTTCTTTGAGTTTCAACCATTACCAAACCTCTATGTAGACCATCTCTAAAACTTCTACCGACCATCTCCAGTTCTGGCTCGTACCAACTTGATTCTGATTCGACCAAAAGTATTCTGTTAACCCATAATGATGATTGATATTGGTTTGTACTTGCGTTGATGACTTCAAAAATTCTCCATGCTCGACCTCGACCATATCGTAGCTCAGGTTCTATCTCCTCAACCAATTCTTGTTTTTACTCGACCGTTCTTCAAAATTCCTGGACAGAACCTCCATTTACATATCCTAATAGCATACTACTCCAAGTGTTCGTCGATCCAAATTCTTTGATTTTGCATTGACTTGGTACCCTAGATCAGGGGCATTACATCGAGGGCAACATAATTTAGGCCTATCAGGCCTATTAAGCCTAGTTAGACGCCTCAATTCCAACACAAACTGAAAACCACCAATTAACCTACCCACCGTAAACCAGAACAGTTGAACCAACTCAGTTTCCCGGAACGACCGGGCCTAATAGCACTCCAAACAACAACAAGGAGGGAGTGGTACATCATCCCATGGACGGCTGATTCATTTATTCTCCAGACCCACTCTTGCTAATTCATTGAGATTAACCCTCTCCACTCAAGGAATCAGGGGGGGCTTACTTTTGGAGATGGATTGTAAACCGTCAACAAGGCCCATCCAATAGCGTAATATCGGCCCATTTCTGCCATCGAGCCGATCAGAGTCGGCCCGGCTCAAAGTCAACGATCGCATATGGATCTCTCGAGCGGATTGAGCGAGGCTACGCGCCTCTCGATCGATCTCCAACGGCTCAAGACCCTTTACTGAGCCAAAAGGCCCATTAAGGCCCAAACATAGGCCTGGTCTTTTTGGGCGAACAAATTTAGGGCAAAACATGAGATTATAGTATCGATCTATTAAACGAAAAGAGAGAAGAAGGAGGAAGGGGGAGAGGCATTATTCAACAGACTGAGGGCCCAGTCTATGGTTTCACGAGAACAATAGATCTAAATCGATTTCTTGAACCTTTTTCTTACACAAACTTTCCTATAAACCATTTTGTATCAATACATCAATCAATAAACGTCTTCGCCACAAATCGAGTCTCGTTCTCTTAATTCAGACTAACCAAACTAGGAATCAACACCGGATTCGGATATCACAAGGTTGGGATGAAAACCTGAAGAAGGTTGCTCAGAATGATAAGACCGAGTATCAAAACTCAAAGGACGGTACCATTTTATCCATCGATGAATCAGTGTTCCCAATGACAGATGATAAAATGAAGAGATTATGAAGAAACCTCAGACATCTAGATTATATTTTAACCTGAGCCTTAACAAGATGTACCGAGACCTTTAGAGGTATTACCATTGGAGACATATGAAGATTGATGTAGCCGAATGGGTGGATAAGTATCCTACTTGCCAACTTGTTAAGGCCGAGCTTCAGGTTCTGAGTGGGTTACTTCAGAGTTTGCGTATTCTGGAACGGAAGTGGGATCACATCACCATGGATTTCTTGCTGGGTTTCCCATGGCCAGGATTAGGAATGATGTGGTGTGGGTAGTGGTGGATCAAATAACCAAGTCTGCTCACTTTCTGCCCATAAAGAAAACTGATGGCGTAGACCGGATTTTACGCAAGTACATGGTGAGATCGTGCGGTTGCATGGGGTTCCGTCTAGAACTGTCTTCGATAGGGAACCAAGATTCACTTCTCATTTCTCTAAGGTTTTCCAAAAGGCCTCAGGAACAAGAGTGGACATGAGTATGGCCTATCACCCACAAACAGATGGGAAGTCCGAACGGACCATCCAAACACTGAAGGATATGATACGAGTATTTGTCTTGGAATGGGGTGATTTTTGGGAGAGGCACATACCATTGGTGGGGTTTGCCTACAATAAGAGTTTCCACACAATTATTGCCATGTCACCATATGAAGCATTATATGGGCAGCCATGTTAGACACCTCTTTGTTGGACCCAAGTCGGGTAGCACAATATGATTGCTCTAGAGATTGTGGAGGAAACAACCGAGAAGATCAAGTTTCGAAAGGAGAAGATGAAGTAGGCACATGACCGCCACAAGAACTATGCACACAGACGCAGAAATGTTCTTGAGTTCACGGTTGGTGACATGGTTTACCTGAAGATAATTACCTCTAATGGCCGGATAAGAATTTTTGGGAGAAGAATGCTAGATCTAAGGTGCTTGGGTCCATATAGGATCATTGAACGAGTTGGTATGGTGGCATATAAGTTGGACTTGCCAATTGAGATGGAAGCATTCCACAATCTGATCCATGTCTCCCAACTACGAAAATGCCTAATGGATCGAGATATAACCAGAGATTCAACATGACCTAGGTACGAATTTTACCTTGGAAACAAGGCCGATTCGGAATGTGGATAGGATGGAAAAAGCAACAAGGAAGAAAACGACTCAGATGGTTAAGGTCATTGGGATTGTAATGGTAGAGAGGAAATAACTTGTGAAACCGAGGCCAGGATGAGAGTCGATTACCTTAAGTGGTTGGAGCAGTTCGAAATGGAGGGAACACTTGGTTTGGATTCGAGGACGAATCCATCGCAAGTGGGGTAGACTTGTCATGTTCCTGATCCTAGATAGGATCGTCAGGATGGACCATGGTTAGAAGTCATAGTCACTATTTATGAAGAGTGTTGATCAAAAACACTTGTTTTCATCGGTCAACAGCGAAGCACGAGACGGTCCGAATTGTTGGTAACCGAGTGAAAGCCCAGAAGTTCCACATATCTACATGATTAACCTTTGACGACTTTATACCTAGTATTTAGTTGTTTTGCCATTGTTTGGGAAACACGCCAACTACAACACAACCTTCACTACTTTTCATAACCTATTCCATACTTAGAAGCTTTTAGTTTGATTTGTAGAGAAGATCCATGACTACTTCAGAGATTTGTATTGGAACTCCATTGTTTCTTATTATTTATTTAATTTTATGATTTTTATTCAGTTTATTATCATTCTTTGCTTGGTCATGTCTGAGTGGTTCTCATTGTTAGATTTAGGGTTAATTAGGGTTACGAAGGATTATCCAAAACTATAGAATTGCTAAAGTGATAGAGATATCCATCAACTAAATTGCTATTAATGCTTGTGTTCTAGAGTAGCTAACTAGAACTCTGATCTTAGGAATGTAGATAAATACGACAATAGGTCCTCGCCTGAATCAATTCTTTTCAGCTAGGTTGCTAGATACACTCAACAGCTAGTCTAGCAAGTTAGTTAACCAATTGAATAGGATAATAAACCCGAATCAAGGTAGCTGTGAACGATTCTCAGCACCTACAATCGATCAACGACTCATTCCGTGTTACCTAGGATAGCCAAGAATACCAGACTCATATAATTATTAGACTCACATGCGACAGATGGATATCTATACATAGGAGTTTGAGTTCTAGAATATCACATATACACCTTTATCCAAAGTCCTCTCTCTTTTTTCGTGTGTTTCTCTGTATCTTAGGTTGTAAAAGAAATCCATGAATGTCCTCCAAGCCGATGAAATTTCCCTCCTTTATAGGGGAAAGGGAAGTTGCCTTCCATGGGTTGCACAATTCGGTATCATTTCTGGCCATTGATTTAATCAATGGTCCTTATCGCATCCATTTAGCTCATATAACTAGCTTGCTCGTTCCTCTGGACTATGACCCGTCTTGAATGATTCTATCTAGGTTCAGGGACAAGAAAGGACCAATTTTTCATGGCACACTTCATACCATATAAAAAGACCAATAATGAAACTCAAACCGCAGACATGTTCTTCAAAGAGGTTGTACGTTCACATGGTTTACCAAGTACCAATGGGTCTGATCAGGACATCAAGTTCTTGAGCAATTTCTGGAGGTCCTTGTGGAAGAAGCTTGGTACCAAGCACCTCTGATTGATCATTACAGAAAATAACTGGCTTGGACGGATTGACCTTGACAGAGCTTCCGCGTCACAATCGTAAAGAATCGTCGATTGGACAAAACTAGTCTTCTCAATGGAGTATCGGCCTTCAGAAATAACCACACTCTTAAATCGACCACTTTATTTCACTTTCTCTCTCTCTCTAGCAATTTTTTTTTTAACTTTCTTTGGTGTGATATGGATGTCTGATACTGAAGGGAGGGCATGGGTATCTATATAAAGCTCCGGCCAGTAATATCAAAGCATACTAGCGACTGTGTGTCAGCAAGCATGCTTCGGGTTGCATGTGCGGCGACAAACAGGCGCACACATGTCCTGATGCATGGGTCAGGCTCATGCACAGAGACACCCACGTTCAGATTGCTTGCTGCATGGCTGCAGTTCATGCGTCACAACACACTGTTCCCTACATGTCGATCTGCATGCTTCGGTTGCATGTGCGGTGACACCTCATGCTCCGACATGTCCAGCCGCATGTAATTCATCCATTCACGGCGACCCCTCGTGCTTGTGTAGACAGGTAGCTTGGAAGACAGTTGAAACAACAACATGATCCCATGCATCGAGCCACCTTGTGCTTCTCGATCCATTCGCCCGATTTTGGTCGTTCCATCATTTTTTCGCCCCCCCCCCGATCAATCCCGAATATTTTTCCGCTACCATTCTGATGCGCTAAATATTTTTAATGAATTCCAGAATGAATTTGGACTTGACGTAAAATATTTTCTGAGCCTCCGGCTTCCCCGAAATATTCCATAATACAAATTGGGGTTTTTGTCTAATTTGGGGTTTCCCGCCGTGCTTCTCTCCCGTCCTGCTTAGTTCCCGTCCTGATTCAGACTTATTATGTCTCCAAAATAATATTTTACTGATACAAAGTTTTTTCATAAACTTCGTGCTTCGAAAACGTCGTGCTTCCAAAAATGTTATGCCACCAAAACGCCCGTCTAATCAATCTATCACATTGTCTAACTATGGCCGAGTGGCATATTAGACTCATGGTGCACCCACGATCAATTCTTCTACCACCTCGTACTTCAAAACGTCTCGATCGATCCTTACCACCCACAATTCAACCACCAAATTAATGCTCGACCATCTTTTATTTTGTGCCAATCATGTCAAGTTATATGACCAAAATTCAACATTTCTCATCATACATTGATCCCATTATCTCCAAATTTGACCTTGTCGATCTCGACCATTTTGCTCCTTTGGGGAGGTTACGACATTCTCCCCCCCTAATAGAACTTGTCCTCGAATTCTTAGTTGCCCAAATGGTCAGCTTCACGACATGCTCCCCCTTGATCACAATTTCTCCGTAGGTTACTTGTCATTTTGTCTTGGTTATTTGATGTGTTTCTTCTTCGGTTCACTTTTGATGTCTTCGTTTGATTTTTCCTTGGTCATTTTGTTGGGTTTTCACACACACTTCTGGTTCTGAACTCGTTTTACCTTGATACATCTCAAAGCATTCCCCTTGGTATTGAATCCCTCTCTTAACTTCTTGACTTCCCATGGTTCACTCATTCTCAACTCGTCTCCATAATCTATTTTCTAGCCCTTGATTTTGCTACTCAAGGTTGCCACAATCACCTTCATATCTCTTCAATTGAATGATCACTTAGTCGTCTTATTACTTTAACTTTGCCATAACACTCTCATTTCCCATGATACTATCTTGTCCTTTCGATAGATATCATTCTTGTCCATATTCCTCAAATCGTTCTCGATCTCTCTTACCCCAAATATTTTGATGAAAACCTTTCCAATGAAGTCTTGTTGCTTTCAATCTGTGAAGTCCATACAACAATTCAGTTTCTCTGAACCTCTCTCCTCTCTCGCTTTGGGTTTGGGTTTTTGGCCTCGAACTCCCTCTACTTTAAGGTTTCCATCCTTAAATTTAACACACTTACTAGCTGCAACTTAATAGATAATTTCACACGCAAGTTAGTCAACAACTACCTCAGTAAATACTAATCAACAACCTAAACACAATGCTAACCAATCAACCTAATCAAAATGCTAACCAGCAACCTAACAATTCTATCCCAGCAACCTAGAAATTCTAGATTTCACTATCTCAATGCTAGTTCCTAAACCAATAAATCTTATCGCTCGACGTGACTGGTACCCTAATGCCCTTTGTGACTCTTTTTTGACTCGATAAAATATTTGAAAACCGATTAAATCTTGAGTCCCAGAAGCATGGACGAAACCATTCTCTCATACCACCTCTGTAACACCCTCAAATCTTCCTAGGCATATGGTTGACCAACCGGCCAACAATCAAACAAGAACATGACCGATAGACCGACCAACACCTAGGGTTAAAGATGAACTGAGCCAACCGACTTGATCTAACCTTGATTAGCAACAAACAAATCAAATGAAGGCTTGGCCTATGGGTTTGCTTTTAAACGAGATGGGCTTGATGATTTATGAAAAATATGTTTATGCACATGTTTCAGCCCAAAGAATGAAATGCCCAACAACAAGATACAAGTCATGGTCGTATAATATATCAATATGACGGTAATTCAAAGGCCATCGACAATGCAAAAGGATACGACCATCCGAAGAGTCATGCAACCTAAACCTCCCAATTTCAGTCCAAAGTCTTGGTCTTTTGTCAAGTCAACCTTAGTTATGTAGTTTGTTTCTCTAGAATAATTTTAGACCTTTGGTCTAACCCACAGCCTATTATATAAAGGCATTGCTTTATATTGTTTTAAACATTCAACCTTTCTAATAAAAGTTTAATGGCAAAGTTTATCAAGTTTAATGGCACGGTTTATCAAGTTTAATGGTTGAATCCTTTGTTCTTCGGAACATCATTTGGTTACACATAACAGTAATCTTTGGGGACTACTCATCTGCTTAAGAACTCTAAGCCGCAACACCTAATCATCCCAAATATGGACATGTTTTTCTTCTTCTTTGAACAGTTTAGATTGTCCCATGCTCCTTCTAATAGGTGTGTCCAGCAGCCTCCCTGGTCGTATCCTTTCCTGCAACAAATCAGATTTGTTAAAACCTGATTTTTCTTTACTTGACAAGTGTTGTCTTTTTCCCAATAGACTCTTTGTGAAGGAACTGAATTGGTCAGGCTGTGGGTTTCTCTCAGGACGTCTGGTAACACGGGATACATCCTGGCTCCTCTTTTTGATCTTAGGTTCCTTCTTTACCTGTGAAACATCAGAAAAGTGATCATCAGTTTTTCTTTTAGATCGCAAAGTATCATTAAATTGTTTCATGATCTGAGTCATCATTGCTTCCATCTGCAAATTATTCAATTCACAGTTGGCGTCTCCTTTCTTTTACTTACATCTCCAGCCATCGTTTCCTGTTACAATCTCAACAAAGAGAAGTCAGTACACAAAAGGTAGCCGAAGCCGCACTTAGTGTTTCTCTCAAGTGTTTAGTTTCAGTCAGCAGATTTCTGTGATTCCAGGAGTTCAGTAACCAAAAAAAAAAACAAGTTTATCCAGAAAGAAATCAACCCAAAACCCCAAAGAAATAGATATACATTTTTAAGAGATTTTTTGCTTAGGTTGATTTGACCAAATATGATCGGCTTTCTCCTCGATCAAACTTTTTCTTTTGTTTCTGGACTGGCTTTCTCTTCAGTCTCTTTTATTCTTAGGATCTGATTTCTCCTCGATATCTTTTTTTGGATTGGTTCAACCTAGCTACAACAGATAGATAGAGAAGAACAAAAAAGAGATTGCAAAGAACAGAGATAAAAATAGGTTCCCAAAAACAGAGAAGGTAAATCGACACAAACCCCTTGGTGATCAGATGCCCTGAAGCTGCTCTTATACCATTTGATCATGACTGATCCGGATGGACAAGGAAATAATTTGGAACAGAATGGAACTAACTGGATGCAATCTCGTGGATGCAAGGAGTTTGTGTCAATTTCCTTCTATGTTTTGGGGAACCTATTTTCATCTCTGTTCATTGCAATCTCTTTTTTGTTCTTCTCTATCTATCTGTTTTAGCTATATTGAACCAATCCAAAAAAAAAGAGATCGAGGAGAAATCCGATCCTAAGAAAGAAATAGACTGAAGAGAAAGCCAATCCAGAAAAAAAAAGTTTGATCGAGGAGAAAGTCGATCAGGATTTGGTCAAATCAACCTAGCAAAGAATCTATTAAAACTGTCTATCTTTTTATTTGGGGTTTTGGGTTGATTTCTTTCTGGATAAAGTTGCTTGTTTCGTTACTGAACTCCTCGAATCACAGAAATCTGCTGAGTAAAACTAAACACCAGTAAGGCTTCGGCTAATTATATCTTTACTCACCTTTGTTCTTGAAACTCTTAGCAGGAAACCATGTCTGATCGTAGCAGAGAAGACGAGACACCAACCATTAAACTTGGTAAACTGCAGATGGAGGCTATGATGTCTTACATGATGAAGGAGTTTAACAAAATAATCGATTTTGAAAAAAAAACCCAGTTGGTGAAATTTTGGGTACTTCTTCACAGGTTAGGAAATACTTCTTCACAGGTTAGGAAAGCAGCCAGAGATAAGAGAAGAGGCAAGAGAGTGGCCACATGAGGAACTGAGGACAACTACTCATCATATGGGAGGTGTTCAGATGAAGTGAAATCAGTAAGAAAAGCTTCTCAGACCAGAACACATAATCACCGAGCACCAAGAGAACACGCTGATGAAAGTCTTGGAAATCTCAAGCTCAGAATACCATCCTTCAGTGCTAAGAATTACCCAGATGCCTACTTGGAATGGGAAAAGAAAGCCATGGGTGGTTTATACATTCTTCAATGTCTGGTCGCCCATGGGCGGTTAGACACTCACCAATTTCTTGTCTCCCATTGACGTTTAGATACTCACCAATGTCTGGTCGTCCATGGGCAGTTAGACACTCACCAATGTCTGGTCGTCCATGGGCGGCTAGAGACTCACCAATGTCCGGTCACCCATGGGCGGCTAGAGACTCGCCAATGTCTGGTCACCCATGGCGGCTAGAAACTCGCAATTGTCTAGTCGCCCCCGGGGGACTTGACCACACCTCCTTACCACCCTCTGTATCGAATCTTTTCTAAGTCGTCTCCTGTTTTGTCTCGTTTGGAGCTTCCGTTAAAGCTTACGATAAAAATCGTAAAGCTTGTTTTCTCGCCAATACTTTGAGATAATCGTGTAAAACGAAAACAGTTAACTTAAACACCGACATTTTCAGTTTACATGACTGGTTTGTTATTTTGCAGTACAAAACATTGTATAAAAGTATGAAGGACGATTTCTCCGAAAGAAATTGTAAAAATCACCTAAATCGATTTTAGATGAGAATGAAAACGATTGCAATGATGGTCTATTGGATTTATGAAAAAGGATATATGGAAAAGGAGATAATTGTTAAATCTCAAGATAAATACGGAAAATCGAGAAGGGAATGAAGATTTACACGAAAGATAAACTGGTATCAGGGGCATAAAATGAAAGACGACCAACCAAGGAGACCTATATAAAGAAGAGCCAAGACAAGGAGCGGGGGAATCCGAAAACTAGGTTTTGGGGGAAACGATTGTTATTTTTAGGAGAACTTAGGATCTTGACGGCTAGACTAGCGAGGTTAATACATAGAACGTTTTACTGTTCTGTTTCTTATGGTCCCTACTATTGACAAATTTTCGTCCATCTCGTTTTTGGTGATTCTCTAAAAGTTGATTTTGTCATTATCAATTAATCGCCTCTGTGAAATATCTTTCGATATCTTGTTATTGTTCATTTTTCTATTTCTGTGTTTACGCCCGGGACCTCAACGAAAGTTAGGGTTTCTTGACTTTCCTCCTTTCACTACAATCGACAGTGCAAATTTCGGTTCCCCTAGTTTGGCGCTAGCAGGAGGGGGTCGGATTCTCTAACACCATAATCACCAAACGATCAGGAAGCTGTATATATAACCAACCAGACACCGCCACTATCTTTTCCAAGGATAGAGCAACGGACGATCAAGTCAACTCTCACAACGATCTCCTTGTGATCGAATTGACGATCAAGGATATCGATGTCACAAGAGTATTGGTCGATACTGGAAGCTTGTCCAATATTATCTTCGAGGATACCCTCAAAAGAATTTAAACCTTGCTCTCTGAAATCATTAATAGGAAGGTCTCGGGTGAAGCTACTATGACCCTCAGCACGAGTAACCTAGCTCTTAAATCTAGTAGCATAACCAAAATTGTGGACTCTTAGTCGTCGATCGCCCTGCGTTGTACAACGGAATCATGGGCGTTCCATGGCTTAATTCCATGCAAGCTATTCATTTGACGTACCACTTTGTGTCAATTTTCTGACTATCTCCGGAATCGAGATAATCTGGGGAGATCGAATATATCGCAAGTCTGTTTAGCCGCGGAATTACTGCAAAAGAACTCAACACCATAAACTCTATTGAAAAAGAAAAAGAAGTCAACTACCGTTGAAAGCGCCCTATAACAATATGAAACAGAAATCTTTTGGAAATTATGGAAAGTAGAGGCCTTAGAAGAAATGGGTGAACCGACTAGCAAACCCGTTGTATCAATATGTCTCAACGAGAAATTCCCTAGGCATTGCGTTGAAATTCGCGCTACCTTTGCGATCCCTTGAAAATGGAGCTTATAGCCTCTTTGAAAAAAAACTTAGACATGTTCGCTTGGGCTGCAGAAGACATGCCAAGGATCAACTTAGACATAACAGGTCATGACCTCAACGTCGACCCAACTTTCAAACCTGTAAAACAAAAAAGACGAAATCTGGGACCAGAACGCACCACCGCAGTCAACAACGAGGTTGACAAACTCCTCAAAGTCGGGTCAATAATGGAAGTCAGATACCCAGACTGGCTCGCGAACCCCGTAGTGGTCAAAAAGAAAAATGGAAAGTGGCGAGCTTGCGTTGATTTCACCGATTTCAACAAGGCATGTCCGAAAGACAGCTTCCCATTATAACACACTGATCGCTTGGTGGAAGCAACGGCAGGGAATGAGCTCCTATCTTTCATGGATGCTTTTTTTGGGATACAACCAAATTATGATGAATCATGATGATGGCGAGTAAACTGCATTCATTACAGATCGTGGCACCTATTGTTACAAAGTAATGCCTTTTGGTCTCACGAACTCAGGTGTGCCTTACCAACGACTCGTAATCCGTATGTTTTCCGAGCAACTCGGTAAAACCATGGAAGTTCACATCGAAGTTCACCTGACCACTCCCCCCCCCAGTTCTTGCAAAATCCGTCAAAGGGGAACCATTATTCCTATATATCGTGGTATCCACAACAGCTTTAAGTGTCGTTCCCATCAGAAAAGAACGCGGCGAGAAAAAAAAACAATTTCTTACGTAAGTAAAACCTTGCTGGATGCCGAGACGCGGTACCCTCTAATGGAGAAGCTGGCATTCGCCATCGTGATATCAGCACGAATGCTGAGACCGTACTTCCAGTCGCACACGATCGTAGTCCACACATCGTTCCCACTACGGATGATTTTGCACAGCCCCAGTCAATCATTTAGGCTAGCAAATTGGGCAGTTGAACTATATTAATAGAATATCAAGTATCGGGCGAAAACTTGTGCAAAGTCGCAAGAACTCGCCGATTTCTTGGTAGAGCTCCCCACGGAGGGCATCACAAACCAAGAACCAAATCCGACATGGACCCTTCATGTCGACGGGTCTTCATTTAAACAAGGCTCGTGACTCTCATCGCTGACTGAGGAGGTGTTGGAACAATCATTCAGATTAATTTTTCACGCTTCAAACAACAAAGCTGAATATGAAGCTCTCGTCGCAGATTTGCTGCTAGCTCACTGTCTCAAGATACATAATATCAATGCGTATTGCGACTCGCAACTAGTGGTAAAATAATACAGAGGGAATACAAAGCAAGGGACAAGAATATGGATGCATACCTAATACTCCTCCAGAAACTAGCCCACTACTTCAATCAATTTGCGCTCACTCAAATTCTCATCGCGGAAAACATCCAGGCCGATGCCCTAGCAGCCTTGGCTTCAAAATACGATCCGGGTCTCAGTAGAATAATCCCCGCGAATTCATAGAGAAATCGAGCATCGGGCCATCGGTCATCGTGAACCTAATCAACTCACAAGAAGATGACGACTATGGAATTCAGTTCGAGCAAAATTTGATACAATCTGAGTATGGTTGCGATAAGCTGGGGATGGAAATGATCCTAGCGTACATCACCAACGGAATGCTCCCCGAACAAAGACTAGGCGGCCCAGCAAGGCAAACCCAGGCCGCGCGATACGTCCTATTAGAAGGAGAACTCTACAAATGGAGGTTCTTCGTACAATACATGACATGTGTGGAAAGATGATATAGCCTATTTATTACCAGTCTTATGCCATATTATAGGCTCTATTTATGGTCTATTATGTGTTTCTAGGATATGTTTTAGAGTATTTACAGGACCAGGGACGTTTTGGAGATACTTGGAGCTTTTGGAGCATTTAGAGGAGAAGAATTCGTAGTTGACTAATTGAGGAGTCGAAGTACAAGACTGTCGCCGATCAACGACACAGCCTTGGAGTCGACCGCTGATGAAAGACCAAGGTAAATCGATGTTGCACACTTGCCATCGATCGACGCCCAACTCAGAAGACAGCCGATTGAAAAGCCTAAGTTTAGAAGGCAAATGATACGAATTGCACTGGACGAGTTTTGACCTAGGATTTAGGTTTTTTATAATTATGCGCATGTATTGCGAGCATGCAGAGTGTGAAAGTACATGCGTAGGCAAGGCTTGGCTAAACTCACAAAGCTTTATAGTTTTAGGTTTTTAGGGGAGAAGATTCATAACTCCTTAGGAAGAGCAGATTGAATATCGACTCCTGGCATCAGAGGACGCTGGATGGGTGATGAACGTGAGAATGGATAATCTAACTTCGAATGACTTCAGACGTAAACCAGAACACGAACATGGAGCAGAAAAGACAGATATTGGTAATCTCAGACAAGATGAGTTCGGAATTTTCAGAGACACAGAGGGACGCGCACGGGCTCTTTGTTGGAAAATCCTACATTTATGTAAGGAGGATGTAGCAAATGCCCTTATTATGGCTAATAGATCGGGTAATATATTTGGACAGAAGCAGCAACTATCGATTGACGAAGACCATTCAGCATCGATCAATATTGATGAGCAGAGGCATGAGCCAATCCGTACTGATCCAGACATTTTCATGCCACCATCGATCGACACCAACATCAGAACATCGATTAATTGGGGTTTCGAGCAAGGTACGAGAGATTTTGATACTGAAGGCAACAGACTTTTCCGCTGGGAAAAGAAAGTTAAGTATGGCATCTACAGAGACAAGAATGGTAATGCACGAGCTATAGACGGAAGGGTAGTAAATGTGCAAGCTGAAGACATCAGAGCAGTTCTAGAGAGAGCTAATTTGTTTTAGCAGAGCTACATATGTTTACCAGAACATGCAGCTAGGATCGTTATGTCTAGGAAGGATCAACAGACATACATCAGAGAAGAGATTGATGATATTGTGAATGTGATCTACAGAAATCAAGATATGTCACTGGATGATTTTTACAAGAGGTTGGATGATGTCTACTATCCTATAGACACCTGCCTAACCGGTTTGACTTCACACATGGATGAGATGAAGCAAGATTTGGATACTGTTAAGAGATAGCATGTGATTGGGGCAGACAACCGAGCATCGATCGACGACACCATCAGGCCATCAACCGACACTAAAGACCACGAACAGAAAACGGCAGCATAAACAGAATTGGAAGATATGTTCGATGAGATTGCATTTTCTTAGAGCCTAATGAAGGAATATATTTCTCAGCAATTTGAAGATTTATCAGAGATTACAGCTGCCAAACTTAGAATGCTACTGCACAGTATTGAGAAACTACAAAAAGTGATGCATTCAATGGACTTTTTCAGAACAGTTACAAAAAATGAAAAAACCAGAGGAGATGTGGCAATAAGGAGCTTCATCATTACATGGTTTCAGAAGAGCAAATAAAATGTAGACACTTCTTTTCCAAGTGTTGATCCAACACATACTAGTCAGAGAGTTCACAACGTCGAGCTTAAGACTATAACAAAACGTTGAGTGGGAGGCAACCCACTATTTAGTAAGCTTTTGTTTTATAGACTGTTTGAGACACCATCGATAGACACCACAGAGGTACCATCAGTCGACATTGGATAGTGACCATCGATCGACCACACACGCCTTCCATCCATCGATACTCTTCTACAAAATTGTATCGAGTTTTTCTACTTATTCTATTTACATATGATTTAATTTTCTTAACCAATCTGGGGCGGATTACACTAGGGACAATGTAATTTAAGTCTGGGGGAGGTTCGCAAATGCTAGTTGATTTGTTTTAAGTTTTATTTGCTATATATATATAAGTTTTTCAAAACGTTTTATTGGGTTAAGAAGGACCATTTTATTATTGACTAACCACACTCTTGCACCATTTTGAAGGTTGTTGGACAGATTACTAGAGATACCAAAGTGGATCGTCCTGCCACTATATCACACTTGCTTAGAAAGTTTGAAGGAACCAAAGCTGATCTTCAACACTAATCCTGATATTATTTGCTTGCTTTGGGGCTTGGTATACATTGGATCGGATTCCTTCTACAAGTTTGTAGGTACAAGTCATTGCACCTTTGGTTCCCATCTCTCTTTCTCTTCAGCATCTACCTAATAGCTTAAAATATTGAGATGAGTTCCCTAGATGCAGAGGGGCAGGTAAATTACCTATGACCCCATTTTTCAAATTCGGAGGAACGATCACACATTGTTGGAAGCGAGGGGTAGGTACATTACCATTGACCCCACTATTCGCCTACAACTTTTCCCAAAAAGCGAAAGAAAAAAAAAGAAAAGAAAAGAAAAGAAAAAGAAAAGAAGATGAACATCGAAAATGAGATGGCAAGATGGAATGTATCAGTATCATTGTCCATTACATTTGAAATCTAGAAAGATTCAGAGAGAAAAGGGGGAAGAAAGGAATCAGAGAAGACTTTGTTCCTAGTTGTTCAGATACTTACAGAGGTAGAGTCCATGTGACCTTTGATCGATACTCCAAGGTAAAGCCTACACTTTATTTTATGCAAAGAAATAAAATAAGTAGAAGGGTGAGTTAGACTAGTATTTGCTAAGTTGTTGGTAGACTAGATTTGGTTGCTATACTAGATTTGGTTGCTATACTAGGATAGGGTACATAAAGTTTCTCTGTGATTGACTTGATAGGATGTGGTTGCAACAAAGTATGGTGACAGTTATACTTAGGCATTATGTGAGTCTCCGCTTTTCAGAACCTCTTTCACAGGCTTAGTTTGCTTGACGACAAGCAAAAGGTTAAGTAGTTGATATAGCCTATTTTTTACCAGTTTTAGGCCATGTTCTAGGCTTTATTTAGGGTCTATTATGTGTGTATAGGATATGTTTCAGAGTATTTACAATTCCAGGGACGCTTTGGAGATAAATGGAGATACTTGGAGCATTTAGAGGAGAAGAATCCGTAGCTGACTATTTGAGGAGTCGAAGTACAATATTTTGGTCGATCGATGTTGCACACTTTCCATCGATCGACGCCCAACTCGCAAGATAGCCGATTGAAAAGCCCAAGTTTAAAGGACAAATGACAAGAATGCCCTGAATGAGTTGTGACTTAGGTTTTAGGGTTTTTATAATTATGTTCATGTATTGAGAGCATACACAGTGTGCAAGTGCAAGCATAAGCAAGGCTTGACAAAACTCAAAAAGCTTAATAGTTTTAGATTTTTAGGGGAGAAGATTCATAACTTCTTAGGGTGATTTGTATTGGAAATTGATTATGCCTGAGTAGTCATCAACTAGATTTAGTGTTGAATAATAAAAATCATGGATTAGCCTAAAAGTAAGATTCCTAGTTAAGTTAATATCCACTAATGGAGTTGTGCTTAATGTTTGCATTCTAGAGTAGATAAGTAGGATCTTGAAAGTAGAACATGGACGACTACGAGAGTAGGTTTTGTGCCAAAATAGACTCCATTGAACTAGGCTATTAGGCGCATGCGAGAGCAGGTCTAATAAGTCTGGTGGACTTATCAAATCTCGTTCACTCATCCTTCTGATTTCACCGTCGATTGACATCAGACCTTAGCTGTCGATCGATGGTCTTTCCTTTTGCTCGCATACGAGAGTTGGAGTTAAAAGGGTCAGAATAGTTAATATTTGAATCCTAGTATATTTACATATATGTGCTTCCTATCCACTATAATCCATTAGGCTTGAAACCCTAGATCTAGAATATTTACATTTGCATAAATTTAGTTTATTCAAATATTTCCATATTTGCATTATTTTCATATTTGCATTATAATCATATTTCCATATTGCATCTCTACTTCTTGATAAGGAATATTTCCTTTACTGATTGTTTGTCACCAATATATATATTCACCTACCTTAATCATTAGAAACAAGAAATCTATTGTGTGCCATTGATCTATGTATATTAGATCCCTAAGTACTACACATGATCTTTTTTGGCAAGAGTACTATTTGTGTGTTAAAGACTAGGGTTTGTCATGTCCCCGATCCTAGATAGGCTCGCTGGACGGACCATGGTGTTAGGGGACGCACCTGTCAGGTCATAAGGCCTAAAGACAAGCGTATCATGGTCCGTAAGAGGGGTTAAGGGTAATAGATAGCTGAGACTTAACCAGAATGGGAAGAAAGAAGCTCAAACCAGCTAAGGGAAGCTGGACAAGTACTCCAGAAGGTGGAAAAGGGTTGGATGAAGCTCAAACCAGCTAAGGGAAGCTGGACAAGTAATCCAGCAGCTGGACAAGGCTCGGATGGAGCTCGCACTAGCTAAATAGAGCTGGAAGGTAGCTCACACAGTGCAAGCCAGCTAAATGGAGCTGGAAGGTTGCACACACAGTGTAAGCTAGCTCACTGGAGCTGGTGTACTAGCTCACCCAGCTGAGGCAGCTGGCAGTCAGCTCATCTCAGCTTGGTGGAGTGTTGTGATCCGGGCCACTGGTGGCCGGGTCATGGTCGGCTGTTGGGTCCGGTTGGTTGTGGCCTGATCCACCAGGGGCGTATAGGTCATGGCAGTATCCATGGGTCTTGGAGCTGGACTGGGGCTGATGCATTGGGCCCTCCAGGAATAGCCCACGCGCCCAACCATTGGCAGTTGGGCAGTTTGGGCGAAAGGATGCAAAGAGAGGCAGTTATGCTTGTTCTCTCTTCCCGTTGTACCTGTTCGCCTAAGGGGAAGTTGGCGTGGACATTCTCTATAAATATAGAGTGTCTGGCCCAGAGAATGGCACGAATGTCTTAAGGCAAACCTCTGCCAAAATCAAACCAGAGAAAGAGATAGACAGAGATCGGCAGTTAGGAAAACAAATCGTGTGAGTGTATTGGTGGTTGTCTGTTCCAAACGAGTTACGACTGTGGGGAGATCAGGAAGGATGACGGAAACCAGTCAGAAGGACAAGGATAAGGTGAAGGAGAAGGAGAAGGACTTGGCCCCAGAGGAACATACACCTAAGGTCAGTGATGCCAATCGCATACCATCGCCCAAGCCCTGGTTGTCCCGGATGGGTTTTTGTGCGATTGTTTTGGTTGCATCCATCACCTTTTTAATTACTGATCCATCTCTTTCCTTCTATATTATGATCGTGTCTGAGGAATCAGACTCAGTGGTACTGATCCCAGGCCTTGGCCGGTTCAATAGACAAGTCCATGGCCCTAGGCTGGACGGTTGGTCGGAATCTAATGGTTCCGGAAGGAATTATTAAGATCTGATTCTAGAAATCTCTTAGTTAGGATTTATCATGAAATATCATGAATTGTATCTAGTATTAACAAATGGATTTGGAGATGTCATTTTTGGCTGCATGGGCTGAACATAGTCGGAATCTATATGGTCGGGGTCGATTCATTGGATTATGATTATGTGATTCTCTTAGTTGGAAATTATCATGAGTTTTCATGAATTTTAATTAGTTTTTTGAAGTGTATTTGAGTAGGTCAGATTTGGACCAGAAATGTGTTCTTAGGATCTGAACCATGCATTTTTAGATCCCTTGTTAAGTTATCAGTTAATATATTAATGTGTTGTGATTATGTGGTTTCAGGACTTATTCAGGATCGTCGTAAAGCCAAGGAACCATGAGGACCAAGCCAAGGATGGATGTGATGTGTTTGGGTAGATTAGATATGATGAACTTATATGTAGCCTATTGTGCAACGATTAACTTATGATAGCCTAGCATGCAACTGAATACTTTTTATGGATCATATTTTACTTATCTATAAAATATCGATTTGCCCTTATATGAATGGAACACATATGTTTGATTGCATGAACCTCAAATGGGGAAAATACTTAGAAAATAATGAACATAAAACCGGATACAAAGGAATCGACCGAGTAGGATTGTCTGAGTGGGGCTGCGGCCTGGTTGGGTTGAGGAATCCAGGATTGGGTCTTACATGGCTAATTTGATAGTGATATGATTAGGATATTTATACCCTACTAGAACAATAAAAACACGCATGTCAAAAAACACAAAGTGTGGAAATCCATGGAAGCGGTCCACTCTAGATCTTACGGGAACCACTCTAACGGGGGATCCCTCGCAATGAAGATAAAACGCCATGATTACTTTTTACCAACAGTGATCAAAGATTGCGAGTGCTTCGCGCGAAAGTGCGAGAAGTGGCAGAGACATGCATGAAAAACCCATCAACCCGCGGAAATACTCTCGTCGATTTCAGCGTTGTGCCTGTTCATCCGGAGATCGATGGAAATTGCGGGCCCTATGCACAAATCCAAACAGAAACGCTTTCTCCTAGTCTTAACAGATTTCTTCTCGAAATGGGTCGAAGCAGACTCATACGCAAGAATAAAAGATGCCCAAGTCAAAAGGTTCGTATGGAAAAATATTATCTGCAGACACAAAATCCCGTACAAAATCGTAATAGATAATGGATCTCAGTTCATTTTGACAAGATTGGAAGCATTCTACGAGAATTGGAAGATACGACTAACCAAGTCAATTCCCATGTATCCACAAGGTAACAGCGAGGCTGAAACTATTAACAAAACCGTCCTAGATGGGCTTAAGAAACACTTAGACGCGAAAAAGGGTTGATGGGCTGAAGAGCTTCCAAGGGGTCTTATGGTCCCATCAGACGACTCCGAGACGAGCAACATGAGAAAACCCATTCGCCCTCGTCAATGGATCAGAACACATCATGCTGGCGAAATTCTAGTTCACAAGGATCCACAGGAGGCTACTCCCACAACGCGAAGACTTGAACAATCTGATGCTATTAGACGATCTCGACCTCATCAATGAACGCCGAGACGAGGCCCTTATGAGAATTCAAAATTATCAACAGGCAGTCGCAAAGTACTACAACTCGGACTTACATAGGCGCAGATTCAAGAAAGGAGACTTAGTCCTACGCAAAGTTTTCCAGAATACTGCTGAACGAAACGCGGGAAAACTTGGAGAAAACTAGGAAGGAACTTACAAAATAACAAACGTAGTCCGACCAGGAGCATACGAAATCGCCAACATGAAACACGTCAAAATTCCGAGAAGAATGCGATGCATCTCAGGAAATACTATCACTAAAAATCGCGTCAGAACAAAATGCACTATGAGACGGCTTGATCCCCAAAAGGGGTGCGTAGGCAATTCGTCAAAAGACGAGTTCAGATGTCCCCCTCTCTAAAAAGGGAATAGTGGGTACATATACATATACTCGTATTGTAATACCCTCGAACCGTCCAAGGCCGGACAAACCGAGAACATATCCAGAAACGCCACAATTCGACAATCAGAGCATGCAATCCAGCCAATTCCGAGGGATGAACCCAAGTCTCCGACTGGTCCGACCATGATACCAACACTTAATTATCAGTGTTGTGCTTAGTCCGAAAAAGACTTAATTATCAGCGCTAAACGGGGATTTTTTTATTAAACATACATTTTTTTATTTTACAAATGTCGGGAACTCGACGATGTCCGTAAACACAAAATCAGAGTTCGAAGTCAAAAGGGTGCCCATACAACAACGAAAAAAATTAAAAACACCCGTCTTCTTTTCTCTTGAAAAAAGCAACGCAAATCTACACATGCCACATCCTCCACACACCGCTAACGCCCAAACCCTCTATGTCTACCTGCAAAAAGATACAACAATTGGGAATGACCAACCTACTGTTACTCAGTGGGAACCGGGCCCCTCTAACAACAACAATTCCCCAATCCCCAAAACCCTAAACATACAAGCAAGCAACCATGCAACATGCAACTCAAATATGCAATGCGGAAACAGCAATAACAATAATAATGCATGATGCTACACTGTGCGGAGACTCTCTACTCAACGTGTAAGACCAAGACAGTCGTATGCCTTATAAAACTCAACACCACGTCTAGACTTAATCCTTGACTCGACACAAACACAAAACACAACACAATACGCGAATGGAGCAACCAGCTACAACATCCTTCGGATCCCAACACAACACACCGAATGCCTGTCATCTTCCTCAACTGAACACTCTCGGAAACACACAAGTCACATAGTCCAAAACATCATCTCCGAGAAACGGCCATACTCCGAGTCCGGGATACATCGTCATGTAGCCCTTGTCCATGTGTGCAACCCACTTCAAGTGATAAGAGGATGAGTGAGGTCAATCCGTCACACAAGTTCTAGTGATCCGTTACGAGATCACACTAGACCATCACATCAAGTCATAACGCTCCGTTACGGGATCACGCTAGACCATCAAAATCACATACCACTAGAGAGTCCCCTTCCTCGCGATATACCACCGGGGTCTCAACATATCGAAGTCTGACACACACGTGAAGGATTAGCGATGGGTTGCAGTCCTATTGCAACTGGAATAAACAACTAAACACAAGCACTATTATCCGCGAATATGCGACACGACACACTAGTCATAGGTCACCTACATGGTTCCGCTAGACCCGACATGCAACCACTACACACACACACTAGTCATAGCTACCTACATGGCTAAGCTAGACTAGACGACTCATCTATATGCAACACATGCAAAACTATCACTAATGCAATCACACATGCATTAACAACTCAATACTTATGCAATCACACATGCACAACTAACACCCAAACAACATGAGAGAGAAACCACTCGACCAAAATGCGATCACAACAGCTACTATCAAGACAACGGCGTAATAACTTCACCACAACTAACCAAGCATGCTATCAATCTTAAACACACAATCACAACGCATGGGGTCTACCACACAACAATGCGGTTCACACACAAACCAAGGAGCGGTTTAGCTTAAAGATCCATCAGGTCTAAGCTCTTCCCCACAACCACACACAGTTAGTAGAAACAATCAACATCTCCGAAATCCACCTAAGTCTTCAAAAATAGGAGAAATGCCACACTCACAGCCAGAACACTCTCCTACCCGCTTTAACCTAGTTTTAACAAAAAATCGCTTTAAGAAGGCTAAAGGGATTAAAACACTTTCAAAACACCAAATCAAAACCTTACCACCCTTTCTAGCCCAACACAAAGGATCCTAGCCTAAGGACTAGCCATCACAAGCCTCCTAACACTCACCTCACACATTTAGAAAATATTTTGGGTTTCTTTCTCTCTCAAGAAATAATAAGAAGAACGACTTGAGAGAGGAAGCTCTGGATTACTAAACTCTCAAAGACTCATTCTAAGGGGTGTATATATAGCCATGGAATGCATGGGAGACCCTTGACAAGTTCCCATCCAAGTGTCACCAAATTATGCCTTTTTGCATGCAAGAGTGGAAACTGCTGATAAACCAATCAAGTTTATCCCATATTCTAGAAGCAAACTTACATTCCCCTCCAGTTTTAGTGCAAGAAATCTCAGCTCTAAACTTGCTCTACAAGTCACTTTGCCACATAAGCCACTTTTAGGCCAAATATCCACTTTTCCATTACATGTGGTAAACCTACTCCCTAGCCTTGCTTCCTTAGCTAATTGTATACTATAACATATGTGTTTTTATCCTATGTCTTGTCTCAATCGTGCCTGACATGTGTTCATCATGTTTTCCTCCTTGGCCACAAATGCAATTTTGGGCCTTTAAGGTAAATGAATACCCAATTTACTTTACCCTTCCAACTAAAGCTCCAG
Organism: Moricandia arvensis; assembly: GCA_905132765.1. Lineage (NCBI taxonomy): Eukaryota > Viridiplantae > Streptophyta > Magnoliopsida > Brassicales > Brassicaceae > Moricandia > Moricandia arvensis. Next base: position 73,478 of record CAJHQP010001653.1, read on the forward strand.
CCTGACCCAATTTCGCTCATTTCTCCTCCATGGTAAAGTTTTCCAATTTTAAGAACAAAATGGATCTTGATGTCTCCAACCATTCCTTGAACCTTTTCTCCTTCATTTCTTCACCATAAAATCCCTTGATTTTATCCAAATTCTGCCCTGAGTTGAAATAAATTGAGTCTTCCAGTGGCAAGATCTCAACCGGTTGATTGGGGAGGTGCCATGTGGCACAATCTGGGCCGTTGACTTTTGTTGACTTTCTCCACCAAAGTTGACCATATCACAAGCTTGCACAAATTCATTTGACTTTTGTTTCACCCTATTAGCCAGTTTCGACCATATCGACCATTTTGACCAAAACTATGTTCCTCCGGACCATCTTGGTTTTTCCTTGACCAAAATTCCATATAATGTCTCCATATACCTTAGGAAAGGTTCCTAGGTTGATCCTCAAACTCCTGGATTCATAATAGGCTTCTTCGTCTTCGACCGTTACTGGTAACCTTCATCGACCAACTTCAAAATCTTCACTGACCACTTTTTGTTTTCATGTCGACCAGTCTTCAAAATTCTTTGATCAAACCTCTATTAACATCTTCCACTAACTTCTTACTCCAACCGTTGGTCATTCACAAGTCTTTGACTTTGCGTTAAATTCCATCTCAGATCAGGGGTATTTCATTCTCCCCACCTTAAAATGAATTCGTCCTTCTGATGTTTACTTCCTTTCAATCTCGCCTTTCTTGATGTTAACCGCTTCTTTAACCTCATGCTCCTCGAATTCAAAATCGCTTGAATCCTTGGTAGCCTTCTTCCTCTCTTCTTCCTTTGCTCTGATTCTCATTTTGCAAGTGACTCTGAACCATATATCCTCTCCTTGCTGATCATCGCTTCCTTGATGCATCCTTCATGATTCTCCATTCAAACCTCTTCTCACACATCTCTTGATACGATCATTAGACATCTTCATTTACCACCTTATGCTCTTATCACTTACAAAGTCTTCTCTTGATCAAGATAAAAAGCTTCTCCTCATGATTAAATGTCACGCTTCTTTTCATGATCTTAACTCAATGTCTCCCCTCCTTGGAAACAACTTACATCTTGACATCAAATATAACACCAACTCCACTTAGTTTTCTCCTGGACTGAAGTTCATCTTCCATCTTCATTACCCCATTCTTCTTGCAATCACATTCTCTTTGCTTCACACTCAGCCTTGTGATCAGGGCTTCGTACTTGGTTTCTTTTTTTCGAGGTGTGGAAGATTATTCGGAATAACTGTTCCAGTACTTCCCCCGTTGGCGACATGAGTTGGATCCCGATCACAGAACCCTGCTTGGATGAAGATCCGTCGACGTGGCAGGTCCAGGTCGAGTATATTATGAATCCATGAATTTTAGGACCAACCTAGGAACCTTTCCTAAGGTATATGGAGACATTATAAGGATTTTTGGTCAAGCCAAAACCAATATGGTCTGGAGGAACACAGTTTTGGTCGAAATGGTCGATATAGTCAAAATCGGCTAATCGAGTGAAACGAAAGCCAAATTTAGATGAGCAGTCTTGTGATATGGATTCAAAGGATTTTTCTTGGAAAAGATATGGACTCAAGATGATGGTAAAATTTGGGGGGGGGGAAAGTCAGAAAGAGTCAAGAAAAGTCAACGGCCCAGATCCAAAAGTTGAGATCTTGCCACGTTGAGGACTCAATTTATTTCAAATCAGGGAAGTATGTGGATTAAATAAAGGGATTTTATGGTGAAGAAATGAATGAAAAAAGGTGCAAGGAATGGTTAGAGACATCAAGATCCTTTTAGTCCTTAAAATTGCAACATTTTACCATGGGGGAGAAATGTGTGAGGAAGGCTTTTCAGCATGGGCCACACGATATCTAATATTTTTTAGGACCCATATGAAGTATTGGATAAGGATAGAGATTTAGTTGGAAAGATAATATGAATTGGGTATTCATTTACCTTTAAGCCCCAAAATTACCTTTTTGGCCAAGGATGAAAATGTTAGGATTACATATCACGCATGATGTATATCATGCATAGGATCAAAATAAACATGTTATAGTCTACAATGAGCTATCAGAGCAAGGCTAGGGCGTAGGTTTACCACATGTTATGCAAAAAATGGATTTTTGGCCTAAAAGTGGCTTATGTGGAAAACGACTTGGAGAGCAAGTGGGGAACTCAGATTTGGTGGACTGGACCTAATGAGAAATGTGAGCTTACGTCTAGAATATGGGATGAAAGTGAGTGGTTTATCAGCACTTTCCACTCTTGCATGCAAAAGGACATAATTTGCTGACACTTGGATGGAAACTTTTCAAGGGTCTCCCATGCATTCCATGGCTATATATACACCCCTCAGGATGAGTTTTTTGAAGAGTTTAGCAATTTAGAGCTTCCTCTCTCAAGTCTTTCTTGTTGTTGCTTCGTGAGAGAGAAAGTAGCCAAAAAACCCAAAATATTTGGCTGTGAGTGTGGCCTTTCTCCTTTGTTTGAAGACCTAGGTGAGTTTCAGATATTTTTATTGTGTGTACTAACCATGTGTGGCTCCAGGGAAGAGGTTAGACCGGACGGGTCTTTAAGCTAAACCGCTTCTTGGTTTGTGTGTGAACCGCATGGGTGTGTTGTAGACCCCATGCGTGTGTGTGTTCTGTGATTATGAACTTGTGATTGTGTGTTTAAGATTGATAGCATGCTTTCTTAGTTGTGGTGATGTTATTGCGTGCTTGTCTAGATAGTAGTTGAATTGCATGCTTTGTGTAGAAATTGTTTAGCATTGCGGATCTAGACATTGTTATTTAGTAGCATGCATTGTGTTGATGAATTGTAGAATTGCTATCTATAGTTTTTTGTCAATCTCATGTTTGTTGAGTGGTTGCACTCACATATCGTTTAGGGTGTTAGTTATGCATGTGTGATTGCATAAGAATTGAGTTGTTAATGCATGTGTGATAGCATTAGTGATAGTTTTGCATGTGTTGCATATAGATGAGCCGTCTAGTCTAGCTTAACCTTGTAGGTGGCTATGACTAGTGTGTGTGTGTAGTGGCTGCATGTCGGGTGTAGCGGAACCATGTAGGTGAGCTATGACTAGTGTGTCGTGTTGCCTATTAGCAGAGAATACTTCTTGTCTTTAGTTGTTTATTCCAATTGGAATAGGACATGCAACTTGTCGCTAATTCTTCAGGTGTGTGTCACGTGAGGGAGGATTAGTCGACTTTGAGATGCTGAGACCTCGGTAGTATATCGCGAGGAAGGCGACTCTCCGGTGGTATGTGATTGTGATGGTCTAGGGTGATCCTGTAACAGAGACTACCGGAGCACTACGACTTGTGTGACGGATTGACCTAACTCATCCACATGTTACGTGAAGTGGGTGTTGGGGTCAAAATCGGTTACGACGGAATCAACGTCAGAAACCTACCGAGAAATGTACTCTTTGTGAAAAAGATATAATATCTCGAAAAAGGGGGAACAGGAAAATAAAAGTCAAGTTTCGGTTAACCACGAAGGGATGGTCGGCACGGTAAGCCATCAAAAAGAGTTTGTCCTTGACCTTGAGTCGACGTGTCCCCAAGCGTCAAGACAACAAAATGACTGAAGGACTCGATCATCCAAATCACTGAACAGAGAAGTTGGCCGAGCAAGACGTCCAACTCGTCGAACGGACGAGTCGAACCACACAAGCCGACTAACACGCCCATTCGGCAAGTTGGGCAGTGCAGAACGACGAACTCGCCCATTCCGCGAGTTGGGCAGAATGGGCCGACCAACTCGCCGAACGGGCGAGTTTGGCAGAATAAGGATGACCAACTCGCCCATTCGGCGAGTTCGACCAATCCAACTCGCTGAACGGGCGATTTGGGCAGTGTGGGTCGACCAACTCGCCAAACGGGCAAGTTGGGTAGCACAAGCAATCCAACTCAGCCGTTCGGCGAGTTGGATCAATCAATCCATTTTTGTCTCATCCTTGTAACTCTCTCCTTTGATACTTGATCGAACTAATCTTTGTTTCCTCTCGATCGAGATTGATATTGGAAATATACTGTAAGAACTCGTTCCCTTGTATAAGGTTCGGATCGATCGTGTAACGGTAACGGTTAACTAAACACCTAAAGTTCCCTGCAGTATACGAAAGATCCTAACTCTCGTCAGGGACGACGACGTCTCATGAATGCTCTTTGGATAAAATCGCAAATAAGCTTATGTCAAAAAACGACCAAAGAAGGTCTAAAACTCGGCTAAAAGCCCACTCGCGATTTTATTTAAAAACCAAGCCCAATCTTTATGAAGGTTTATCTTTTATTTTGCAGGAAGAGATAAATGTTAAGTTGGAAGATAAATATCAACATCAGAAGATAAATGTGAAGTTTCCAAAGATAATCATGAAGATAGAGGGAAAAAGGAATATTTCCGCAAAGCGATAAATTCGACCGAGGGCAGAAGGGGAAAGAGAAAAACTGCCTCTGGGAGGAGTATATAAAGACTTCGAGGTTGAGGATGCAAGTGACACACGAAAATTCTTACTCAGAGCAAACATTGCACTTAGGGCAATTAGGCATATTTTTTCGTTTTACTGTTATCGAGCTGCGACTCAACTAGTTTATTCAGGTCTTATGAGGTTAGAACTAGGAACTCGCCGACGGCTCTTTCCACTAAGGCTTTACCTGTTGTAACGCATAAACCACATATTCGGAATAAGATCCTCTTTGTTCTCTTTATGTCTTTACTAATTCATTGTTATATTGTTGTTCTTACTGTTTGGTTGCTTGACTTTTTTGGCTTAGCCGAAATTCGGGACCTCTGGGAAAGCTAGGTTTACCTTGCCTTCCCACAATTTGGCGCTAGAAGGAGGGGGGGGTTGTACGGAACAATCTAACTCTCAGCCATCAACGCTCAATCAAAACATATCATATCTCAACAACCAACAACCTCGTGATGACAACTTCGTAACGACAACGTTGAAAACACTCCAGCGATGAACGTCACTGCCGTCAATGCCGACGCAAACACCGCATCGTTCGAGGAGGTGAAAAAGACGTTCTCGACTTTCAAAATGAAGTCGGCATAACAAGATAAGGTCATAAATTCTTTCGCTCAACAAGTCGAAACCCTCACAGCGAGGAACATGGCTATTTTTCCGCGTGGAACAACCCGAATCCGCGAAAGAAGACTCGACTTCGCAACATCTTTGGACCGGTCCAGCAATGCGTAGTGTAAATCGTCTTGACAAACTCCCGACGAAGTGACGCTCGCGCCAAAATGAAAGAACCCAAGAGATCTTCCTCCTATCGAAGAAGATAAAGAAGGAGAAGAAGTCGAACGCGTCGACATGGACTCTAGCAGCCAGTTTGAACCTACAGACGAAGACGCAGACATACATCCACGCCGCACAAGGAGCCGAGCGGCTCGGGACGAATCCCAGTTGGACAACCCTATGACCGAAGAAGAAGAAGCTATATTCCTGAACGAACAAGAGGAACTGGTCAAGGAGCAAACTAGGAACACTCGCAGCAAACACCGACAAAGCCGGAAATCTGCTTCCAAGAGTTCCGAGATTCGCGATCTCCATGATGATCTCATGAAAACGGTGGCTGAACTTTAAGCGGTGAAGTCCCAAATCCACCACGATACTAGCACCGCACCGTAGATCGATCTACTGCTCGAAGAGGCTCGTAAAACACCTTTCACTACTCGTATCACCAAAAATAGGGTTTCAGATCCTTGGAAGATCAAAGTGATTACATACAACAGAATTACCGATCCCAAGGCACACCAGACTTTTCAGGTCACGATGGCGAGAGCCAGATTCAGAGAAAACAAGAGAGATGCCGGCGAATGTCGCCTCTTCGTAAAAAACCTCCACGAAGCAGCACTAAAATGGTGATCTCGCCTCAGGCGGATCTTCATCGGGAGCTTCAGCCAGTTTGCCTCAGAGTTCCTCAAGCAATACTCAATGTTCATAGATCGCGAAAGCTCCGATGTGGATCTCTGGAGCTTATCCCAGGGAGTGGACGATACTCTTCGCGACTTCTTAAATCGGTTCAAAACTGTCATGGTTCGAGTCACAGCGTATGATCCAAGACACGCTTTACAAAGCCATGGAGTACATCATCATCGAGGAAGAGACGAATTTCTTGTCCCAGAAGTAGATGCCAACGAAGAATTCGTCAAAGGATTCAGGGTCAGATAATAAATTGAAAAGAAAAACCCTCACAACGACAAAGCGTCCATCGCGGAGACGAAGAAACGCAGGGAGCGCATAACTAAGCTATTAACTCTGGATCTGAGCAAGGCCAGATGACAGGTAACATGTGGACCCAAAATCCAAATTCCAACGAAAACGCCATCTGCGATTTTCACCAAGCCCGCGAACACTCGACCTTTAACTGCAAAGTTCTTTGTGCGAGGTTGGCCTCAAAGCTGCTCTCCAGAGAACCATCTGGAGTCTCCAGCGTGAAAGATCTCATCCACAATCAGACCGTCTACCAAAAATGACAGGACTCCTCAAATGGAGATCCCTCCCCAAGGGAACCAGTCGGTAGAAAAGCGCGGAAGAAGGCAGGACGAGAAGGGCAATGACAACAACCGTCGCAGGGTAAACATGATCATTTGCGGATCTCAATATTGCAGCGATATCGTCTCGGCTATCAAATCATATCAGCAAAAGGCCGAGACAAGCACGAATTCACCGATCTGGTCCACACCCAATGACACCCCCAAACGAGCAATCACTTTCGATGAAGAAAAGACCAGAGCGATCGATCAGCCACATTGCTATCCACTCGTAATTGATCTTGTGATAAAAGATCTCGAGGTCGCTAGGGTTCTCATCGACACGGGAAGCACAGTCAACGTCATATTTCACGATACACTCAAGAGGACGAACGTCGAGTTAAGCGAAGTTGTACCATCGCCAAAACCGCTGACCGGTTTCTTTGGCACGGCGTCAATGACCCTCAGGTCAATCAAATTCCCCATTCCGGCAAAAGAAGTCACCAAGATCGTCGATTTTGCGGTCGTCGACCACCCGACCATCTACAACATCATCATGGGCACGCCCTGGCTAAACGCCATGAAGGCAATCCTGTCGATTTATCACTTAGGCATTGAATTCCCAACTCATAACGGGATTGCCGTGATTTGGGGCTGCCAGAAGCAGTCGAGACATTGCTTCTTTGCTTAGCACAAGCTAAGACAAATCAAAAACACCACGATGGCGAAGTACAAACGCCCGAAGATAACTCATGCACCAGCCGAAAACACTTTGGAAAAGACTACTCAGAGCTGTCGGCTCAAGCAACGGCAAGTGAACAACTAGTTCCAGTACCCGACGTGTCAAGCCCACCGGAGAAGACAAGTCCAACGGAAGACGTCGACCCAGCAACTTACGCAGGCAACACAAACACGACGGCCGAGTAAACAGACTCGCCAAAACAGAAGAACCACGAGATGGCTTGATTCTCGAAAAGGGTACGTAGGCAGCTCGTTGAAAGACGAGTTCATCTATCCCCCTCTCTAAAAAGGGTCGGGGGAGTGGGTACATATACGAATACTCGTATATTCCCGCATTATAAGAAAAAAATTACGTTGTACTCAATATTTTAAAAAAAATTCGGCAATAAAGACTTTATTATAATCTCGCAAACTTTCTACCATCTCGCAAAGAAACGTTATGTTATACTTTCTGAAAACATCCATATACGAGCAAAACAATTATCGCACCAACCCAGAAACAGAAACTCGCGAAAAATCATTCAACCTCAAAACGGATCAACTCCACACTATCTTATGTCGGTCAAATCGTCAATTTCAATTCCCGACCAAAGCACAAGACCCTGGCCCCATATGCTCAAAGCATTACAGACCCAAAGTAGGTTTTTTCAAAAAAAATAGGCGAGACGTCTCTTGGATTTTTGAGAACACACGCCCAGTCCATTCGCGACTATAAACCATAAAACGCTCGGCAATTGGACCCGCCGAGCGCTTTAACCGTCCTAAGGACTTATCCTCTCACATCCGAGTAGGATAAATAGCGTGCTATAAACGAAATCCAAAATTTTGATCAGCACTTTCGGAAGATTTTAAAATTGTCCTTGAAGAGATGCTCGACTCTGACCAGACAAGTCGTATAAGCCGAGAACCTATCACGGACTTTAAATCGGAACAGAGTCAGGTTAAACTCGAAACAGGAAAAACAAAAGCCGATTAGTCATCTCAAATCCTCAAACCGAGAGTATACCTAGGTGTTGCCCTAAACCCAACACACTGGTCTCTAACGTCTCAAGGCATGATATCAAAAACATATGAGATCCTGAAAGTATGTCTCTTCATCCATACCTAAACGTTCTCGAACTTTGAAAAATCCTCGAACATCTCAGACGAACACCGAATAGGATGATCGGCAAAGAAGTCAGGAAGGCGAGATAACAACTCGAATTTTTCCCTACACTTAACGAATTCCAAACGTCTTTTTAAACACACTCTTCTCATAAAAAGCTATGTTCTAACGAAAGCTGATAAAAGATAGGGATTCAAGGCCACACTCGGCCAGTCCCGCTACATACAACCACAGTCGACCGACGATGAACAAAATAAAACGAAAACATACTATAATACAAGGGAACACATCCCACAATGAATCGTGACCTCGCAATCACTCGTCAAAACCAAAATACCCGGTCATCGATCTACCGAGCGAATTAGTCATTGATGTCAAGAGGAGCTGTCGGCTGGTTCATCTCACCCGTCTCATTGGCAGCACCCTCTCGGCATCCACCGTATCGGGAGAAACAAGAATCGGGTTCCACTGTTTTCAAATTTTCTCCTCGATCTTAGGAATCACTAAGTCTCTATCACTCTCATTCATGCACCCGGTCTGCCTCGCATATTCGGCACCGAACAAATAATTAGGAGCCTGCGTGAGGTTTAATCCGCCCACAGCGCCGCTAAACTCACGATAATCCCCGAAATCCTTATAACCCCTCGTAAGCTCCTCGAATTCATGGGAGAACTTTTCACGATGGGTGTTCACGACTTCGGTAATCTCTCTTTTCCCTCGCTTATTAGCGCGACGAACCTACATCGTAACATACTCCCTCTCACGATGACGAGAACTTTCCAACTCATCTCTCAGACGGGCAATCTCTTTGTCAGCTGTCTCAGCCCTGAATTGAGCCATGCGTTCCTCTTGGCAGCTCGCATCAAGGGCTCGGTTCATCATAAGGAAACCCTGCGAAGTATCACAAATTCAAGAAAATCTCGTCCTTAAAGAGAATAATAATGCTCAAGAACCAAGACTTACCCTGTTAACATCCTCAACGCCTGGGTAAACTCCAGCGTTTCGCTGGACCCTTCTACGTCCGGAGGAAAGTCAAAACTGAACAGCAAATCAAGATCGTTCCATTCGCCACTAATTTCGCCTACTTGACTATTTAGATAGTCTCTAAGTATGTTATCACGGGAACACCGCTCGTCCTCCTCATCATCTTCGACGATGATGTGTTTGTCCTTGCGAGTTTTCCACCTTTCCTCTTTCGTGTGAACCTCGCACGGAACAAACTCATCCATGGTCGACTCCGACCCTTTCTCTACCGGCAGGTCCGGCTAATACCGAGAATGGTGGAGAGAACAGCATGGGGAACCCGTTTCGGAATAAACATTGCCCAAAAATATGGATGGCCATGAAGCAAGTCTCGAATGGTGTTCAGACCCTCTGGAGTCGGAGGAAAAAGATTGGTCTCTAATATATATATATATATATATATTTAAGATCGAATTTCACCTAAGCCAAAATTAAAAGAATGCTCGGTCAAGGATACCTTTCCGAACCCATCTGGTCCTAAAGATGGGATGTCATTCACTTCTACAGATGGATCATTAACACGAACGAAAAAGTAGTGCTCCCGCCAATCATGATAGTTCGACACGAACTCCTTTATGACCGTCATCCCCGACCGAGGCCTCAACTGAACTATGGATGATTTCCCCTAGGGTTTAAGCATAGCGTCGAGATGATTGGCATCGAGGGTCATACCTAATTCTTAACTCAGCGCTAGTATCCCGACAATATGCTGCAAACCACACGGGGTTATCTGACGAATCGATATCCTAAACGGTTGAAAAGTCTCGCCATGATTTCAGGAATAGGAAACCACAAATGGCGGGAGCACGTGACGTAACCCTCGGGCCGAGACTCGGCGACAACTCTGGATGGCAACAAGCCCATTTGGGCATCTCCTGCTTGGACAAACCTCCACGGGGTTGGCATGAAACAGAGGCGGGTCCCACATACCAAGTTTGGGAGGTTTTACTTCTCCCTAGGCTGCCCACTATTCCTCGGCTTCCTCTAGATCAATCGAGTGTGCCGAGAATTCCACCTTTGGCACAGCATCATTGTGTTGCAAGCCGGAGCTATCAGGGACAGAACGATTATGGCGAGACTTTGTGGATGCTTTTCTTCTCAAAGACATAGCTTTTTTATTTACACCAAGGGCAGGAAAGAGAGGAGAATATCTTTTAATCCTTGAGAAGAATTTTTGGAAATGTGCAAGTAAAGAATTTGAAAACCCACTCCACATACTTATAGAAGAGAGGATTAACTATTTCACCTCCAGACTTTCGGACGTTTGATTCTGGCTAATTTATCCAATATACTTAAAACAATCGCAAAAACATCATAATTCTAACGAGCAGGGGCCAACTGTTTAGGTCAAAATTGGTTACGATGGAATCAACGTCAGAAACCGACCGACAAATGTACGCTTTGTGGAAAAGAGATAATATCTCGAAAAATGGGGAATGAAAATATCAAAGTCAAGTTTCGGTTAACCACAAAGGAATGGTCTGCATGGTAAGCCATCAAGAAGAGTTTGTTCTAGACCATAGGTAGACGTTTCCCCGAGCGTCGTCGAACGGACGAGTCAAACCACAAAAGCCGACCATCTCGCCCATTCGGCGAGTTGAAAGTGCAGGCAGATTATCTCGCCCGTTCGGCAAGTTGGGCAGCGTGGGCCGACCAACTCGCCGAACGGGCTAGTTGGGCAGCATGGGCAGACCAACTCGCCCGTTCGGCGAGTTGGATTAATCATCCATTTTTGTCTCATCCTCGTAACTCTCTCTCTTTTGAAACTTGATCGAACTCATCTTTCTCTCCTCTCGATCGAGATTGACATTGGAAATATACCGTAAGAACTCGTTCCCTTGTGTAAGGTTTCGGTTACTTAAAAACCTAAAGGTGCCTGCACTATACGAAAGATCCTAACTCTCGTAAGGGACGACGACGTCTCAGGATTGCTCTTTGGATAAAATAGCAAAAAAGCTTAAGTCGAAAAATGGCCCAAGAAGGTCTAAAACTTGGCTAAAAGCCCACTCACGATTTTATCCGAAATCGAGCCGAATCTTTATGACGGTTTATCTTTTATTTTCCAGAAGAGATAAATGTTAAGTGTGGAAGATAAATGTCAAGATCAGAAGATAAATGTTAAGTTTCCAAAGATAATCATGAAGACCGAGGGAAAAAAGAATATTTCCGCGAAGCGATAAATTTGACCGAGGGCAGAAGTGGAAAGAGCAAAACCGCTTATGGGAGGAGTATATAAGGACTTCGAGGTTGAGGATGCAAGGGACAATAGAAAATTCTTACTCAGAGCAAATATTGCACTTAGGGCAATTAGGCATATTTTCGTTTTACTGTTATCGTTCTGCGACTCAACTAGGTTATTCAGGTCTTACGAGGTTAGAACTAGGAACTCGCCGACGGATCTTTCCGCTAAGGCTTTACCTGTTGTAACGCTCAAACCACAGATTCGGAATAAAATCCTCTCTGTTTTCTGTATGTATTTACTAATTCATCGTTATATTGTTGTTCTCACTGTTTGGTTGCTTGACGCTTTTTGGCTTAGCAGAATTCCAGGACCTTTGTGAAAGCTAGGTTTACCTTGCCTTCCTAAATCAATTAAATCGACAGTGCGAATTTAGGTTCCCACAATTTTGCGCTAGAAGGAGGGGGTACAGATCAATCTAACTCTCAGCCATCAACGCTCAATCAAAACATGTCAGATCTCACGAACCAACAACCTCGTGACGACAACGTTAAAAACAATCCAGCGACAAACGTCACTGCGGTCAACGCTGACGCAAACACAGCAGCGTTTGAGGCGGTGAAAAAGATGTTCTCAACTTTGGGAAAGAAGTCAGCAGACAAAATAAGGTCATGATTCTCTCGCTAAACAGGTCGAAACCCTTGCAGCGAGGAACATGGCCATTTTTCGGGGTGGAACAACCCGAATCCGCGGAAGATCACGCGTCTTCATAACAATTTTGAACCGGTCTGACAACGAGCATGGTAAACTATCTAGACAAAATACCGACGAAGTAACCCCCGTGCCAACACGAAAGAATCTGGGAGATCTTCCTCCTATCGAAGAGATAAAGGAGGAGAATTCGAACGCGTCGACATGGAATCTAGCAGCCAGTCCGAACATACGAACGCAGACGAAGACATAAATCTACACCGCACAAGGTGCGGAGCGGCTCAAGTCTCGGTACAAACCTAGTTCAACAAACCAATGAACGGAGAAGAAGAAGCTATCTTATAGAACAAACAGGAGGAACTACCAACGAGGAAACTCGGAACACTCGCAGCAAACGCCGACAAAGCCGAAAATCTGCTAGCAAGAATTTCGAGATCCGCGATCTCCGTGATAATCTCATGAAAACGGTGGCCGAATTTAGAGCGGTGAAGTCCCAAATCCACCATGCTACTATCCCTTCACCGCACCAAACAGGCGAGTTGGGCAGCGTGGGCCGATCCAACTTCCCCGCTAACTCGCCGAATGGGCGAGTTGGTCAGCTCACCGAACGGGCGAGTTGGGCACCGTGGGCCGACCAACTAGCCGTTCGGGGAGTTCGGTAGCATGGCCGACCAACTAACCGAATGGGCGAGTTGGATCAAATGAGACAACCAAGTAGCCCGTTCGGAGAGTTGGACCAGTCCAACTCGCTAAACGGGCGAGTTGGGCAGCTCAAGCAATCCAACTCGCTCGTTCGGCGAGTTGGATCAATCAATGCATTTTTGTCTCATCCTTGTAACTCCCTCCTTCAAAACTTGATCAAACTCATCTTTGTTTCGTCTCAATTGAGATTGACGTTGGAACTTTACCGTAAGAACTCGTTCCCTCGTGTAAGATTCAGATTGATCGTGTAAAACAGTAACGGTTAACCAAACACCTAAAGTTTCCTGCACTATACGAAAGATCCTAAATCATGTCAAGGACGACGTCATCTCAGGAATGCTCTTTTGATAAAATCACAAAAAAGCTTAAGTCGAAAAACGGTCCGAGAAGGTCTAAAACTCGGCTAAAAGACCACTCACGATTTTATCCGAAAACGAGCCCAATCTTTATGACGGTTTATCTTTTATTTTGTAGGAAGAGATAAATGTTAAGTTTGGAAGATGAATTTCAAGATCGGAAGATAAATATTGTGTTTCCAAAGATAATCATGAAGATCAAGGGAAAAAGAAATATTTCTCCAAAGCAATAAATTCGACCTTGGGCAGAAGAAGAAAGCGCAAAACCACTTCTGGGAGGAGTATATAAGGAGTTCGAGGTTGAGGATGCAAGGGAAACACGAAAATTCTTACTTAGGGAAATTTGGCGTATTTCCATTTTACTGTTATCGAGCTGCGACTCAACTAGGTTATTCAGGTCTTACGAGGTTAGAACTAGGAACTCGCCAACAGCTCTTTCTGCTAAGGCTTTAGCTGTTGTGACGCTCAGACCGAAAGTAAACCTAGGTCTTGGCCTAAACCAAGCACACTGGTATCTAATGTCTCAAGGTATGATATCAAAAAGATACGAGATCCTAAAAGCATGTCTCTTCATTCGTACCAAAACGTTTCCCAAAACTTAGAAAACGCTTTGAACATCTTAGACGAACAACGAATAGGATGATCCGCAAATAAGGCAGAAAGGTGAGATGATCACTCAAATTTTCCTTACACTTTTTGAATTCCAAACGTCCTTTTAAACACCCTCTGTTCATAAAGAGCACAGTTTGAACGAAAGCAGATAAAAGGTAGGGATTCAAGGCCACACTCGGCCAGTCCCGCTACATACGACCAAAGTCGGCCGACGATGAACAAATTAAAACGAAAAATACTTTAATACAAGGGAACGCATTCCCGAATAAATCGTGACTTCGCAATCACTCATCAAAATCAAAATGCCCGGTCATCGATCTACGTAGCGAATAGTCATTGACATCCAGAGGAGCCGTCGACTGGTCACCTCACCCGTCTCATCGGTAACCCCGTCTCGGCCTCCAGCGTATCGGGGTAAACAAGAATCGGGTTCTAATGTTTCAAAATCCTCTCCTTGATCTAAGGAATCGTGAAGTCCCTATCCCTCTCATTCATGCGCCCGGTCAGCCTCACATATTCGGCGCCGAAAGAATAATCAGGGGCTTGCGTGAGGTATAATCCACCCACAGCGCCGCAACACTCACGATAATCCATGTAATCCTTATAACCCACGTAATCTCCTTGAATTCATAAGAGAACTTTTCATGACGAGTATTCATGACTTCGGCAATATCTATTTTCCCTCGCCTATAACCACCACGAACCTCCGCCGCAACAGACTCCCTCTCACGACGACGGGAACTTTCCAACTCATCTCTCAGATGGGAAATCTCTTTGTCAGCTGTCTCAGTCCTGAATTGAGCCATGCGTGCCTCTTGGCAGCTCACATGAAGGGTTCAGTTCATCATAAGGAGACCCTGCAAAGTATCTCAAAGTCAAGAAATTCTCGTCCTTAAAGAGAATAATAATGCTCAAGAACAGAAACTTACCCCGTTAATCATCCTCGACGCCTAGGTAAACTCCGGCGTCTCGCTGGACCCACCTAAGTTGGGAGGGAAGTCAAAACCGAACAGCTCATCAAGATCGTTTCATTGGCCACTACTTCCGCCTACTTTACTATTTACATAGTCTCTAAGTATGTTATCAGGGGAACACTGCTCGTCAGCAGCATCATCCTCGACGACGACGTTTTTGGCCTTGCGAGTTTTCAACCTTTCCTCCGTCGTGCGTACCTCGCACGGAACAAACCCATCCATAGTCGACTCCGACCCTGCCTCTACTGGCAGGTCCGACTGATACCGAGAACGGTAGAGAGCAACAGCACGAGGAACCCATTTTGGAGTAAATGTTGCCCAAAAACACGGATGACTACGAAGCAAGTCTCGAATGGTGTTCAGACCCTCCGGACTCGGAGGAAAAGGATTGGTCTGTAAATATATATATATATATATATATAATAGAGATCGAATTTCATCAAAACCGAAATTAAAAGGACGCTCGGTCAAGGATAACTTTCTGAACCCTTATGGTCCTAAACATGGGGATGCCATTTTCTTCTACGGATGCATCATTAACACAGATGAAAAGAAGTGCTCTCGCCAATCATGAAAGCTTGACACGAACTCCTTTATGATTGTCATCCTCGGCGGAGGCCTCAACTTATCTATGAACGATTTCCCCCAGGGTTTAAGCATAGCTTCAAGATGATTGGCATCGAGGGTCTTACCTAATTCGTAGCTCAGGGCTAGAATCCCGACAATATGCTGCAAACCACATGGGTTTATCTTACCAATCGATATCCTGAAATGGTTGAAAAGTGGCACCATGATTTCAGGAATAGGAAACCACAAATGGCCTTGCATCAGGTACACTTCATAGCAAGTGAAGTAACCCTCGGGCGGAGACTCGGTGACCTCTCCAACTTCCGAAAGACGTAAATCGACTAACTCAGGAACTTGACAACAACACGGTATGGCAACAAGCCCATTTAGGCAGCTCCTGCTTGGACAACCTCCACGGGGTTGGCATGAAACGGATGCAGGGCTTACATACCAGGTTTGGGAGGTTTTACTTCTCCCCAGACCGCCCAGTATGCCTCGGCTTCCTCAGGATCAACCGAGTGTGCTTAGAATCTCACCTTTGGCCAAGCATCGTTGTGTTGCAAGAGTGAGCCATCAGGGACAGAACGATCGTGGCGGGACTTTGTGGAAGCTTTTCTTCTTGAGAAGATTTTGTGAAAATGTGTAAGTAAAGAATTTGAGAACCCACTCCACATACTTATAGAAGAGAGGATTTACTATTTCACCTCAGACTTTTGGACATTGGATTCTGGCTAATTTATCCAATATACCTAAAATGACAATACGCCAAATAAGAAATACTAGCCACAAATATTCCTTTAATATATTTGAAAATATCGTTAAATATATGTTTAAATTGTTAGTTGTTTCTTCTCTATGAAATTTAACCTTCTAAATATTTTCTATATAATGAATCGAGATCACTTCCCAACATAGTACATTTTAACCACGTGTATACTCATATTTTTTGTAGACTGAATCGATATCTCTTGGTGATTACTTTCTTTATTTGTACTCTCTTCATTCATTAACTAATCATTCTGATATAATGCACATAAATGTTAACTACACTCACTAACAAAAACTTGCAAAGATAAAAGAAAATGAAGTCAGTACTTTAGCCATCTTATATATTTCTCTTGCGTTTGATCATATTTCATTCGTGAATATGTAACTGCCATGTTTGTATAATCTTGTAGAAGCAAATCAATCACAATGTCAATATACAAATACCTTCAAAAGTCATGTTACTGCATCAATGAGTTTTATTGATGATTTTTCATAACTTTATTATATTATTCGTTACTAATGTGTTTGTTAAATAATGTAGATTAATGTAAACTATGAAGAGGATCATATAAAGACAAATCCATATATTTTTAAAATTTCTGAAGAATCGTATCTCTTCATATCTGACAACTTACCCGAAAATGGTGGTATTCCAAGATTATTCCAGCTCTACATATAGTGTGTACCGTTATTGAAAATTCATATGTGACAACTTACATATTATTAATGTATTTTTATATCTTTCTCTCATTTTTATTGATCATAATAAGTGACTTTTCAATCATCTTTATACATCACAAATATCTCATCATGAACAGATACGGAGTAAATTTGGGTTAGTTGTGATACATTTCAAAGTACATGAGTGGATGAGAAACGGCGATGAAAATGGCGATTGCCAATTCAAGATGATTTCTCGGTTGCTAGATCGGGTTTCGGGGAAGGAATCGGATTTCGGATTAGGAGTAAACAAGATATGGAAGGTTTGGGTGGATCTAAACTTCAGGGAAGATACGATTGGAACCGATTTGCGGCTTAAATGTTCCTTCTGTCTTTGGAAGAATAGAAGATCCATTGGTTCGCCGATATGGAAAGGGAGGTATATGCAAGGGATTGGTGGTGTGACTGATTACGGTGTAGATCTGGTGAGGGATATTGATTGGGAATTTATTCGATCCCGATTGGGTTGGTTTAGGGATAATGGTTTCATTCGTTTTGGGGATTTTGCAAGCAAAGGAATATATCCGCCGATCCTTTTTGGGTGTAGCTGGAGATTAGATAAATGTGGTTTTGGAAATAAATATATTGGAATTGCAGACTCTGCGGCTTTTCCAGTTGTGGAGGTTAAAGGGAGGATATTTTGGAGATCCGTGGCGATTGGATCGAATATTCTGCGATCATGGTTTGGAAGGTGCGTAGATGGATATTATGTAGCTGGCCTGGGTATATATAGGATGATGGTTGCGTATATTGACACTCACAACGTTTGGGTTTTTTCTCCCTGCTTCTTCTTTGATATCTGTTTTTCTTCTTTCTCCGTGGGTACAACGATGACTCAAGGGCAATGGCTAGTTAAGTCGGGAGGGAAAAAGACTCAGATCCCTCATGCCGGTCTGAAGATCACGATCCCGAAGTTTGATAATTCCAGTCTGATTATGGGGTACTCAAAGACACTTATTGGACGATGTATGAACCCCTCCAAGCAGGACATGAAGGCCATGTTTTTTCATTTGCCGAGAATTTGGCAGGTGGAAGATAGAGTGGTGGGTATTGATCTTGGTCTTGGGCGGTTTCAGTTTGATTTTCAGGAAGAGGAGGATTTACTTGAAGTTCTTAAGAAAGGGCCTTTCCACTTTGATAACTGGATGCTCTCGGTGGTGCGTTGGGAATCGGTGATTGAGGAAAACTACCCATCCAAGATCACCTTTTGGGTGCGTGTATTAGGGGTTCCATTGCATTTCTGGGCAGAACCAACATTCAGATGTATTGGGGAGGCCTTGGGTGAGGTGGGAGGTGACGAAGATATTGATATTTCTGAAGGCAAGGTTCGGGTGGTCCTTAATGCCTTTAAGCCCCTGGTATTCACAACCACACTGGAATTCCATAGTGGGGAGGAAATGATTATTGCACTACGATACGAGAAGTTACATGGGTTCTGTAGGCTTTGCTCGAGCTTGAGACATGATCAGACCAAGTGTCCCGTGACAAAAGACAATTTGGAGGAAGGAAATGATGATTCATCTAACAGACTAGATCAGGGTACCAGTGCCCTGAGTTACAAGGGTGCGGTTGAAACACACCCAAGAGAAAAGGCTGCGGAGGAGGACAGAAAGAGGGTTGATCATTCAGAACCTGAGCGATTTGATTATAAAAGGAAAGGAGTAGCTTATGAGGGAAGCAGACAGGAAGGTATGGGAAAGGGAGGTTCAGGATGGAGGCCAAGAGAGCATGGTGGGGCACATATGAGGAATGAGAGGCAGATGGGACACTTACCATCTCATAAGCGGCCAGAGAGGTATGCCATGGATACAAGAGGTATAGATAAATTGAGGGTCCAGGAAGCGGGGAAACACTTAGATGAGCATAATAAGCTAATTCTTGATGCGTTTCGGAGTGGGGGACGACCTAGTATGGAGGGATCAAAAGCTCGGAAAGTTCTTAAGTTTGAAGAAGCCAATACCGAAACTTTATGTCCAGAAATTGAGGTAAGTGCGCACCAAGAGAGGGACAGTTCTCAGAGTAAGGATAGGGAGCCAGTAGAGGTATCTGAGGATGAATCAAATCTTCTCGTCGGGGAAGCTGTTTATAACGATTCGGTCGAAGATATTGACAAGGCCAATCCGGGACGGACGGCAGAAGAGTTGAGGAGTATGCTGGAGGATGTGTTTCCGGAGATGACTGAAATTGGGGATGCTGATGATGTAGTTCTTGAGGAAGGGGAGCATATGCTTTTAAATGACATGGCTGTCTCGGACCATATGGACCTCGAGGGGATTAGGGACGAGGAAGGGTTAGTGGAGGAACCGGCTCAAGTCCAGGAGGACGATGTGGCTATAGGAGATAAAGGAAGGTATGTCACAAAGAAGAAATTAATGAAAGGTAACATTGCTGCTATGGGAGGTAATACCAAGAAGAGATTGGTTCAGAGTCTTATCTCTCCAAGGAAGAAGGTAATGGCAAAGCAAGCAAGTAAGGTGGGGGAAAAGGGTTTGATCGCTAAGAAGGCTAATGTTCAGGTTCAAGATAATCAAGAATAGGTTTCCATCGAGTACTGCGTTTGTTATGTTTGTGTTTGTGATGAATAAGCCTTGGTTTATTGGGTTTAAACCTTTTTGTTTCAAAGTTTTAATTGTTTCTTTTGGTGTTTTTCCTCTGAGGGGATCAGGGAGTTGGAATAAAGGAGTTGTTTTTCTCAATTTTAAATTGGTTTTAATTGGTTCTTTACGAGATCAAGGATTTCTTGGTGTGGTGTGGTGGGAAGGTGAAGCATTCCAGTTTCTAAATGAGCTAAAATGCGAATTATCTAGTGGTGAGACTATACAGGTTGATGTGAGGCTGAGGTTAAAGGTACAGGAAGATGGGTTTCCAAGGTTGGTTGGCGATCAAGATGCTGGGAGGGGAAGTTTTGGTACAGGCATTTGCCGTGGTGTTATTTAGTCTTTGTAGGGCTGTTTAGTTCTATTAGAGATATTTCTTCGCTTATTGTTGTATCATATAATATTGGGATATGAAGATATTAAGCTTGAACTGTCAAGGTATGGGAAGTAAATATACAATTAGTTATTTGAGGGAGATCTGGACCAAGCATAGGCCATCTTTTCTTTTCCTTTCGGAAACCAAACAAAATTTTAATTTTGTTCAAGATTTTCAATTCCATTTTGGGTATACCTACCTACATACAGTGAATCCAATTGGAAGGAGTGGAGGCCTCGCTCTTTTTTATAACTCAAATTTACCGGTGAAAATAATTTCTTCAACTAATAGGATTATTGATATTGAAACAAGGTATCAAGGACAAACAATATATTTGTCATTTATATATGGTGATCCAGTACAAAGTCTCAGAGATCAGGTGTGGGAAAGGCTTACACGCATTGGGATAACTCGAACGGACCCATGGTTTATTATCGGTGATCTGAATGAAATTACGGGTAATCATGAGAAGGAAGGGGGCATTTTGAGAAGTGCTTCCACTTTTATACAATTCAATAATATGATAGAGAATTGTGGATTGCTTGAATTTCCTAGTTCAGGGAATACCATGTCATGGAGTGGGAGAAGAGGCGGACAAATTATTCGATGTCGACTGGACCGGGCTTTGGCTAATGAAGGATGGCACATATTATTTCCGTCTTCTTTTGTGGAATATCTAGGTATGGTGGGTTCGGACCATAGACCAATTGTCGCTCATCTAGATGGGACAAGAATTAAATCCCGACGTCAATTTCGATTTGATAAAAGATGGATAGGGGAATCAGGGCTTTTGGATTCCATCAACAAAGGCTGGGTTTCTCAAGCCTCTAATACAAGGCTAGGGGTAGTGGACAAGATTACCAAGTGTCGACAGGAAATCTCGAGGTGGCGAAAAAGGAATCTTCCATATGGAAAAGATAAGATCAACAACCTCCAAAAGGCGTTGGAGGAGATTCAAAATGATAATTCGAAAACGTATGAGGAAGTACTGGAAGTATCTAGGAAACTAAGAGAAGCTTATAGAGAGAAGGAACTATATTGGGAACAGAAAAGCAGGGCTAATTGGCATGCCAGAGGGGACCGAAATACGAAGTTCTATCATGCTCTCACAAAACAGAGACGGATTCAAAATACAATTGTAGGTTTACATAATAGTCAAGGTCAGTGGGTTACAACGAAGGGGGA
Organism: Moricandia arvensis; assembly: GCA_905132765.1. NCBI lineage: Eukaryota > Viridiplantae > Streptophyta > Magnoliopsida > Brassicales > Brassicaceae > Moricandia > Moricandia arvensis. The sequence continues at coordinate 94,597 of CAJHQP010001653.1, forward strand.
GGTGGAAAATGTTGCGGTTGATTATTTTCAAAAGCTTTTTACTACGTCTGTACCCTCAGGTCATGATAACTTTTTAAAGGATGTTCCACATATGATTACCGAAGACCAAAATCGTATTCTCACCTCTTGGGCATCTGAGGAGGAAGTGAGATCGGCACTATTCATGATGCATCCAGAAAAAGCCCCTGGTCCAGATGGGATGACGGCATTGTTTTTTCAACATTCCTGGTCAATTGTCAAGGGGGATATCACAAATATGGTTAATGAGTTTTTTCGGACAGGCCATTTGGATGAGGGATTGAACATGACTAACATCTGTCTTATTCCCAAGACTGTGCGACCAAATTGTATGACGGAATTACGACCAATTAGTCTATGTAATGTGGGCTATAAAATTATTTCAAAGGTACTTTGCCAAAGATTGAAAAGGCTACTACCGAAGTTGATCTCAGAAACACAATCAGCGTTTGTATCTGGGCGGTTGATCTCAGATAATATTCTTATTGCTCAGGAAATGTTTCATGGATTACGAACAAATCCTTCGTGTAAGGAAAAATTCTTGGCTATTAAAACAGATATGAGCAAGGCGTATGATCGTGTGAAATGGTGTTTTATCGAAACAATGTTGTTAAAATTGGGTTTCGCTCGGAACTGGGTCTCGAGAATTATGACCTGCATTTCTTCGGTTCAATACAAGGTTTTAATAAACGGCCAAGTGAAAGGACACATTGTACCGCATCGCGGATTACGGCAGGGTGATCCTTTGTCCCCTTATCTTTTTATTTTGTGTACAGAGGCACTAATAGTAAATATTAGGAAAAAAGAAGAGGAGAAATTACTAACTGGCCTGAAAATTGCGCGGGGGAGCCCACCTATTTCACACCTCTTGTTTGCGGATGATAGCCTCTTCTTTTGTAAGGCTAATCAACAAGAGTATGGGGTTATACTACAGCTTCTCAAGGATTATGAGAGGGCATCGGGACAGCAAATTAATTTTATGAAATCTTCTTTACAATTTGGACATAAGGTTCCAGACTTAGTAAGACAAGAGGTTCAAAATGTGTTGGGAATTTTTACTACAGGGGGTATGGGTACGTATTTGGGGATTCCTGAAAGTCTCGGAGGCCCCAAATCTCAAATTTTTGGGTTCCTCAGTGAAAAGGTTAATAATAAAGTTAATAGCTGGACAGTTCGGTTTATTACCAAAGGAGGGAAGGAAGTTCTAATTAAATCAGTGGCATCAGCTATGCCTACTCATGTGATGTCTTGTTTCCGATTACCAAAATCAGTTACAAAGAAGCTTACGAGTGTGATCGCCCATTTTTGGTGGAGTAGTAGTGGAAACAAAAAAGGCATGCACTGGTTTTCGTGGGACAAATTGTGCATCGGGAAAGAAGCAGGAGGTCTTGGTTTTCGAGATCTTCAACATTTTAATACTGCTCTTTTAGCAAAACAATTGTGGAGGTTAATAGATAAACCTAACTCTCTATTTGCGCAGGTTTTTAAAGGGAGATATTATAGGAAATCAAATCCGTTGGATCCCATTAAGTCATACTCTCCCTCCTATGGATGGAGGAGTATTGGCTCAGCTCGATCTCTGGTTAATAAAGGGCTAATCAAAAGAGTGGGAAATGGGGCAGACATTTCAGTTTGGAATGATCCCTGGATTCCTGCTCCTCGCCCGAGATCAGCATTACAAAAATTTCCGAATCAGCTTTTGAACCCTTTACTCAAAGTGAAGGATTTGATTAATCCAACGGATCTATCCTGGAATTTGGGCCTGCTCAATTCATACTTTCATCAGGATGATGTGAAGATTATACGAAGTTTGGCTATTAGTCGTCACTCAAAACCAGATACATATGGTTGGCATTTTACTGATCATGGTAGGTATACTGTTAAGTCCGGCAGCCGTGTGGAAAATACTTCTACGAATGTGGGTCCACCTCATTTATGTATAGGACCGACTACACAAGATCTTCTAGCACATATCTGGAAACTCAAGTGTTCACCAAAATTACATCATTTTGTCTGGCAAGCCCTGTCTGGTAGTCTACCAGTTATGAAAAATCTTAAATCTCGAGGCATTAACTGCGATTTTCGGTGTCAAATATGTGGAGCTGAGGAAGAGTCAATCAATCATGTTTTATTTGAATGCCCCATAGCACTTCAAACATGGGCGCTTTCTAATATTCCGTCTCCCCCAGGGATTTTTCCTTGTACATCCGTCTTCACTAATATGGATTATTTGTTCTGGAGGCTTCCCAAGAACTCGGATTTCAGTTATTTCCCCTGGATACTATGGTATATCTGGAAGAACCGTAATGATACCATTTACTAAAGTAAAATTGGAAACCCTCTGGATATCCTGCGTACTGCGGAGATAGAAGGCACTTTGTGGACAGAAGCACAGGTCAAGGACATTCCGGATCATGGTCTTTCTTTGGCGTCTCCAATGACGATCGTTGATGGTGCTAGCTGGTGTTTTATTGATGGAGCCTGGAAAGAAAAGGATTTATTTACCGGACAAGGTTGGTTTTATAAAAAAGAAGGATCGTCTGAAGTGTTGATGGGTGCCATGAATATACGTCGAAATCAATCCCCTTTACATGCGGAATGTGAAGCTCTGATTTGGGCGATGGAATGCTTAAAGACTCTCCATATTTCAGAGGTGGTGTTTGCGACTGACTGTTCTCAATTGGTGAAGATGGTGTCTACACCTGCGGAGTGGCCAGCATTCACTACACACATCGAGGAATTTTTGCGCTGTAAGAGTTTCTTCCCAACCTTTCACCTTCAACATATTCCAAGGGCAAAAAATATAGTGGCTGATAAGTTAGCACGCGGTGCTAGAAGTCTACCCTCAGCTATGGTTTATGTTGACTCAAGTCCCCCGAATTGGCTATCGGATCTGGACTCTCTGTAATCTCTCAGCCTTTGTTGATAAAAAAAAAGTGACTTTTCAAAGATGTTTTGTAATTTACGCTTGTCTTAATATTATATGTGTATGATTATTCTCTACTCAAATAATGTTAATCACACTTAGACAATTATTTTGGAAAAATATACAATGATTTTTATGATTTGATTTATTTCTGCTTGTTTTAATCATACTTAAACAACTATGGTTAAAACAGTTTTGATTGTTTTAATCATACTTCAACAACTACTTTTGCTTGTTTTAAACAACTACATTTTGCTTGTTTTGATTATTTCTGCTTGTTTCGATTGTTTTAACCATAGTTAAACAACTATGGTTAAAACAGTTTCTCATTGATGGTGGTGACAAAATTTGAAAACATATACTTAGCTTCTATAATAAACTGATAATATTTACACACAAATACTTTCTCACTCATATAAAACGTGCATACAAACAGTAAAATCTCCTTCAATTATATGGTTTATGTAACCGTCACTAAAAATTTGGTGACCAATATAAAAGGAGTTATTTACTTTATCACCGATAAAAGTAGCTTCCTATTAAATTAGATATTTATTTGTTTAACCTCTAATATGATTCAAATTCATTTTGTATTTTTGAAAATGATTCCCACTTTAAAAGGAGATATTCATTTTCTACAGAATATGATACTATACAAAATTATTGATTAAAGTAGTCACCTATTTAATTGATATTGTTTCTGTAAACGGAACTTAAATAAGTATTTTTAATCTCTTTAAATGTGACTTATAATGTAAGTTTTATTAATTATATTTCTATACAAACTAATGGAAGTTTTGCCTCCGCTAATTTCTCTATATATTAAAATCGATATATCTTCATAAATCATTGCAGCCCTTAGACGTCTAGCGGTATACTATTTTTCTATATGTTTACTCACTTGTGTTTGTATTATATTTCTATGATGGTTATTTATATATTCTTATTGCTCATGTAGATGAATCTTAACAACTTTGACTGGCAATCAAATCACAAAGCAGTTGACAATTAGTTGTGTTCAACTTCAGATCCACTTATGCCAGAGAAATTTGACGGACATTATTTTCGGATTTGGCAACAAGAGATGGAACTATATCTATCGCATTAAAAGTTGGATAACTATCTTTATGAGGACAAGCCATGGTGATTATGTGTAAAATAGTGATATTAGGCACTAATCGACCCCTTTTATGGACTGTATTCTCTGGAAAAAACTTCCAAGGCGTTGTGATTATCTTTGGAGAAGAAACAGAAGGCAAATGTCATGAGGCGTCAATATTTTGAAACTGCTAGATTCTTACATTTCCAAATGGTGGACTCTAAACTTATTGTTCAACAAATTGAGCAATTTCATTCAATTTTCTACGATTTGACTTCATATGGTATTTCTCTTTACAATACTTTTATTGTAAACTGTTTGATCGAGAAGCTTCCTGCGAGTTGAGTGAATGTCAGGACTTAGGCAAATTTTAGGTGGGTTAACGTATTTAGATTATATACTCAAAATGATTAAATTTGAAGATTTAAAGAGGAACCTCATGAAAACTCAATCTTGTTCCATTTCAGATGAAAATTTACAAGCCAACACCAAAACAATGTTCAAAAAACAGGGTTCAACGGATAAGAAGTCGAAAGGAATTTGTCACAAATGTAGAAAATATTATTGTGTTTTATACGATCTAAACTTCTATTATTAAATTCCAGTGTGTTGCTATTTTTTCTTTTATTCCATATAATCTTTCATTATCTAAAATTTTTATTATTTTTTATTATTTGTTATTGTTTCATATTTACGACATTACTAAACACCTATGTTTGTTATTCGATTTTTTTTTAAGTTTAACTTCTATTTGATCTGTTTGAAAAAGAGTAAAAAATTAAAATAGTATGATATATTAGACGTGACAGTAACAAATCAATAATATCAATCAAACATAAAGTATTCTCCAAGACTCTAAATGTTTGTTTATCCTTTACATGTTTTTGTATTTCAACAGAAAATAAGATTTTGGGGTATAATTTATATATTAGACCGCTTGATTATATATATGGGTTGAGTATCAAATCTCTTTTCTAAACTTAAGCCTTATGTATCGTTCTAGTTGTTTACTATTACTTTTTATTGTCAATACGGATTTTATTATATTTTAATAGTTCCATTAGTTTTTGATTATTTTTAATGGTTTCATATTTTCAACATTTGAAATACTAAATAATAATACTAGGCATTCAATTTGTTTGGAAACGAGTAGAGAATTTTAATATTATGATAGTGACAAAACGGTAAAAAATCATTAACATCAATCATACAAAAAGTATTTTTGACAAACTATATATGTTTGTTGACCGTTTAAATGGTTTTGGATTTCAATAGTAAACGAATATATGGTGTATTATTATAATATTAAACGTCTTAATTATATATATGAGATTGCAGTAGTCATATTTTTGTCCCCATAAAACTTTCATAAACTCCACGGTTTCACAATCTTCATGAGACACTTTATCATGCTCATATAGAAATATCATATCTCTTTTCTGAGCAAAATTCTTTTGTTAATCTCTATTGATAACATTCTAAAAAATGTTAATTTTGGTATTTCAAAATCTTTATTTTTATAAACATTAATTTTGTTAACTGATATACATGTATCCCCACTGATTTAATTTTTACAAGTTCATTTTACAGTGTCATTTTTTGACTATTTATGCAAAAATCAAACTCAGCGGGGTTAACAAAATATAGTTGTCCGTAATATGGTTTTGTTTGAATTTCAACAACAAACGAATATTTGGTGTATTTTTTTAAAGTAGACGGCTTGATTATATATATGGGGTTCAGAGTACTCATATTATTTTCCCAAAAAACTTCTCTTTATTTTATTTTCTAAACTTTAGTCTTTTGTTAATTAATGTTTATAACATTCTATGAATGTTAATGTTTGCTATTTGAAAATCTTTATTATAACATAAATATTAATTTCGTTAACTGATATACATGTATCCTGACGGATTTGAATTTTACAAGTTCATGTTACAGCCGTTTAATGACTGTATATGAATTTGTAAAAATTGAATTATGTTGGTTTATCAAAATATAGTTTTCGCATTATCACCAAAAATTACAATTATATTTGTAAATTACAATTATGATGTATAAAGCTTAAGAATTCGTGTATATGGTTTTTTTCTTAACCTGATATTCATGTACCCAGATGGGTTTGCTTTCTATAATTTGATGTTTTATTCGTTCTGTCCAGTGATAATGTATTTGTAAAAGTCGAACTCCATAGGGTTACTGTATTATAGTTATATATATATATATTAAAAGTTTGACTCACCATTTTTTCTACTTCCAAATGGTTGATTCTAAACCTATTGTCTAACAAATTGATAAGTTCATTCAATCTGCATCGATTTAAATTCATAAGGTATTTCTCTTTCCAATAATTTTATTGTAAACTGTTTGACTGAGAAGTTTCATGCGATTTGGGTGTACTCGAGGTAGATTAACGCCATTTGATGATATATTCAGCATGATAAAGATTGGAGATGTAAACAAGAATCTTATGGAAAATCAATCGTATTCCATTCAACATGGGAAGTTAAAAGCTAACACAAGTACACAGTTCAAAAAGACGGATGCCATTGATAAGAACTCGGAAATAAATTTGTCACAAATATGGAAAACATTACAATGTTTAATACTATTTAAATTTCTATTATGCAGTTCCACTTTGTTGTTATCATACTTTGAATTGTCAATTAAGGTTTTGATATTTAATAATAATTTGCTTATATTCTGATGTTTTATAATTGTATCATATTTTCCCAATTAGAACACCTACTAATATAAAATAAGGTTCCATATATTTAGAACTTAAAAAGAAAATGAATAATTGAAAAAGGACTGTGACAAAGGGAATGTTCGGTTACGATTTTTATATGATATGATGGATGCAAATGTGAGTATAGGTTACATACATACAATACTCAGAAAATTAATATCATATATTATACTAATTTTCTAATCATAACATTTGTTCTTATAAGGGCAGATAATTTAAGCAACTATGAAGAATTCTTTAACGTGTAAATTCTATTGTGTGCTTAATAAGCATTGCTAGCCTAGACTATCTAATTGCAAAGTAATCCATTCTACGCATTACCAGGGTAACTCGTCACAAGTATCATATTTATTTTTCAAAGTCTACTCGTGTTGAATTCATATTTTCAGAAGAGACACCCAAAAAAATTCTCATTCGTAAAATAGGATGAGTTAAACATGGGATTAATTAATCCAAAATTTTCATTTAGTTAGAACTCTACTCTTTTAGTATGTTTAGTTAATTTATTAATTTACAGTTGAATACAAATGTAAGCTAACTTTCCTTCAAATTTATATTAGACATATTAGGGGCTCTTATATCAGTTGGAGATCTAGAGTGGATAATTAACCAGAACACTGCAACTGAATTTCTCAAACCTGTCATTATTATATTGTTAACCTTAACGGATATCAAGTAAGTGTACATTATACTATTAATTTTTACTTATTACAATATATGATTCCTATATAATTGTATTTGGTTCAATCCTAACTTTAGCCTCCAGCGAGTCACTTGTGTTGCATATGAGAAAATTGCAGAAGATGTCCTTGCATTCTGGTTATCTTATGCGGATGACGTTGTCATTTGCGTGCTATAGTTCTGGAAGATTGACGTTGTTGATGGTTGGAACTTGATATATCATATGTTTATTCTAGTAGTTTTTATATTGAATGTATGATATAATGGTGCATATTTGTAAATAATATATAGGGGGATATAGAGAGTTTACCAACTTTCCTAGATGCCCTGAGATTATGTTCAATCCATTAATAGAATCAGTTACTACGTTCAAAAGAATGTTCAAAAATATTCTCAATTCATATATAATGATTATTAAAAAATATGTTAACATTGTCTTTTTGTGTTTGACATGATCGAAGAGATGAAAAGTAAAGAGTTTGAGATTTTGTATAAACAATCTAGTGTTTTATTTAATTTAAGTTTGGTTATCATTACTGTTTTTTGAAATATTTATTTATCATTGTTTCATCCATGTTTTAAAAATTTGGCATATTCTCTTCAGAATAACATTCTAATGAGCAGATTTAATATCAAGTAATAAAAGGATTTTTCTATATATTAACACAAAAACAATTACGTATTGAATTAGCTTAAAAACATCTATAGTATAAATAAAGTTGGCAGTCAATTCATTTCTTCACTTGTCTTGCAAGTAATAACATTTATGTTATTGTGAGGCAGTCAATATTATTTGTGCTCTACATATTTAGATGTCCTTATAATCTTTCTAAAAACGATTGGTGTTTTTAATTACCAGCCAAACATCTGAGTTATATAACATTAATTCGCCAAAACTCGGTGAATAAATTTTGGACTATCAACAAAAATACATAGTAAATCGTTTTAAAACAAAACAAAAAACTTAGAGTAACTATATGAGTGGAAGATTTGGCATTGATGCCACTAATTAATCGTTTTTGAAAAGGTTTGACATCGTAAAGATGCACCAAACCAGATAAAAACAAATATTACAAGCTAAAAATAGATAGGTCTAATTTACTCGTGCAAATTTTGAACATCTTCATCACCATCATCATCATCTTCTCCATTCATTACTTCTTCCCACGAAACATGACTCACTAGAAGTCGCAGCATCCGTATGCTTGTTCAATGTTGTGATACATCACCTATTAAGGTGAAACCTTACGTGTAACAGAAGCTTCCGGTAATATATACAAATGCATTGATCTACCAATTAACTACTCATCTCCTACAAGTAGTCTTATCGCACGCTGATGCATCGTAATGGAAGAAGAAAAGCGAGCATTGATTAGAAGGCATCACGAACTGAAACAAGTCACTCAGAAACCCATTACGAACCCATGAAGCACGCACCCTATGTCAAAACAGATAAGAAAAAGGGCCTCGTCAATGCTATTCCCAACAACAAAGAGCCGGATTCAACCATGGCCGTTTGTGGGCCAGGCTGGAACAAATGGACGTTAGATACCAAGGGAAAGAAGCAAGCGGCCTGACCTAAACTTTCGAACGGACCGTACGATGCAAACAAATGGTACGATTACCATAAGGCAAAAGGGCACGACACCAAGGAGTACAAACAGCTCCAAGAACCCCTCCTCGCGGCGTTCGTGAGCGGGAATGCTAGTCCCGATCCTCTGAGGCAGAAGCTCGCAAAGGACACCAAGAGTTGGAGTAAGAGAAAAGATAAAAAGAAGAAGCGGCAGGACAATCAAACGGACGGCTCCCCCTCCAAGGATGAGACCATCTTATCTCAACACGACGACAACTCCGCGTCAGAAGAGGAGAAACCAAAGTCTCGTCGCAAGATTATTACGATCAGAGATTCCCCCCCGTTCCCGTCCCACTAACGATACACCACAGGAAGTAGCTCAACATGGTTTGCCCAACCATGAGGAGGCGCAAACAGTCTGCCTACAACTGAGGGGGACCTCCGCGACTCGCTCAAACGAAAGACAGTACAAACGATCGACCAACCTGTCACTCCAAACCTTCGACAGATGATCGATAACTCTAAACTCAGGAAGTTAAGTGTGATGGATTCCCGTCATAAACTCGAAGCTAAAAAACACGATCTCTGATCAGCTCCAAGGCCATTGACATACGAGCAAATCTCAATCAATCAGCTGTCAATCGGCCTGAGTCCGCATTAATCCTTAATGATCCAACAGCTTCTAACCTGGGAACGTTGTTGAACAGAACCAGAGCAAATCGGTTAGGAAATTCTGGGCGACTGAACATTATTAGTGGGGATTTGTCACCTGCAGCTATTTAGTTCAATCCGTTAAAGAGTTTCGTCGAAAGGAACTAACTGCGAGGAGATCAGGCCATAGATCGTGACCTCCTCTTTGCCAAAGTCAAGATCCGCCAGGCCTCCTCCCAGGTTAATGGTATAGGTAAATCGATCCAGAAAATCTTCACGCTGAAAGAGGAAATCCTTGAAGTCCTAGTCGAGGAGAACGATCCAAGCAACACAGTCATGGTCGGCGTTTACCTTCACGATGAAATGAAGGATACAATCGTTGCCGTCTTGAAGGACAATGTCTCAAATTTCTCATGGTCAACTCAGATATGAAAGGGATAAACAATTCTATCACGACCCATGAACTCAATGTCGATCCAACCTTCAAACCGGATTGACAAAAAACCCCACAAATTGGGTCCTAAGATCCAAAGCAGTAAATGAGGATGTCGAACGATTGCTCGGCGCGAGTTTTATCGTCAAATTCAAATACTCTGAATGGCTGGCCAACCAAGTGGTTGTCAGGAAGAAGAATGGCAAATGGCGCATCTGGGTGGATTTTACCGATTTAAATAAAGCATGCCCAAAAGACATCTTCCCCCTTACCCATATCGATCGCCTTGTCGAATATTAACATTTATGGATGCGTTATCAGGGTACAACCAGATAGCGATGCACCCCCACGATCGAGAAAAAACAGAGTTTATCACAGATAGGGGAACGTTGTGCTAAGTCATGCCGTTCGGTCTCAAAAACGCATGCACTACCCATCAGCTACTAGTAAACCGAATGTTCACTGATCAATTGGGAGATACTATGGAGGTCTATATTGATGATATGTTGGTAAAGTCTCTCGTGGCAACCAACCATCTTGACCACTGGACAGATTGCTTCCGAACCCTGAACAAATATGGCATGAAGCTCAATCCAGCCAAGTGCACATTTGGAGTCTTGTCCTGTGAATTCCTCGGGTACATCGTGACCCAGCGAGGAATCAAAGCGAATCCAAAGCAGATTTCCAAGATTTGGTATCTTTCTAGCCCCAAAAACATCCGGGAAGTGCAACGCTTTACCGGCCGAGTGGCGGCACTCAACCGGGTTATCTCTCGCTCGACTGATAAGTACTTTCCCTTCTACAACTTGTTACATGGCAACAAGAAATTAGTCTGGGAAAAGAAGTCCAAAGAGGTGTTCGACCAACTCAAAAGCTACCTTACGACACCACCAGTGTTGGCTAAACCCGACAAAGGAGACGATGGATCAGGCTGAGTGGGAGCTCCTTGACAGACAAGTTCTGGGTGTTATAAGGCTAACACTGTCGAAGAACGTTGCTCACAACGTTGCGAAGGAGAAGACCACTGAAGGGCTCATGAAAGTTCTCTCTGATATGTATGAGAAACCTTCGGCAAATAATAAAGTATTTCTCATGAAGAAACTCTTTCATTTGAAGATGGAAGAAGGTGGCCTGATTGCCGCACATGTGAACGAGTTCAACACGATTGTCAACCAACTGTCATCGGTTGAAATAGAGTTTGAAGATGAAGTGCGAGCACTGATTTGTTGGCATCTCTGCCAAATAGTTGGGAGCCAATGCGGGCAGCGGTTAGTAATTCTGTGGGTACTCAAAAGCTCAAATTCAATGATGTTAGAGATCGTATCCTTGCCCGAGGAAGTTCGAAGGATAGACTCTGGGGAGACATCCACGAGCTCTGCTTTCAACGTGGAAAACAGAGGGAGAAACCCAGATAGAAGTAACCGGAGTTATGACAGATCGAAGTCAAGGAGTGGACGGGGTCAGTCCAAATTCAGACAGCCTGCAGAGTGCTGGAATTGTGGAAAGACAGGCCACATTAAGAAGAATTGCCGGGCACCACCGAAGAAGGAAGACAACACTAGAGGCGGAGCCAATGCAGTGACACGTGAAATTGCTGATGCATTGGTAGTGTCTGTTGATTCCCCGAAGAAAAGTGAAGCTCGTGATGTAGCTACAAACAACACCAAAGCGTCAATCTCCTATGTTGATAGCCCAATCGATTCATGGGTTCTTGACTCAGGAGCGTCATTCCACACAACGCCGCACCATAGCATTATGGAGAATTATGTTGCGGGAAATCACGGAAAGGTATATCTTGCTGATGGATTACCTTTGGACATAGTTGGTATTGGAGATATCAATTTGAAGATGTCAGATGGACGGGTGTGGAAGATTACGAAGGTCAGACATGTGCCAAAGTTGATGAGAAATCTAATCTCGGTAGGTCAACTTGATGACACGGGGCACGATGTCAACTTTGGTGGTGGAGCCTGGAGAGTCAAGAAAGGTTCCATGGTGGTTGCTAGAGGTCATAAAATAGGCACTCTCTATATGACGACGAGCTATCAAGACACTGTTGCTGTTGTCGAGGATGCCAAACAAACCAAGTTGTGGCATTGCAGATTAGGGCACATGAGTGAGAAGGGGATGAAACTCATGATGGAAAATGGCGCTCTTCCGGATCTGAAGACGGTGGATCATCAGATGTGTGAAAGCTGCATCCTTGGGAAACAGAAACGAGTTAGTTTCTCTAAAGGAGGAAGAGAGCCAAAAATCTGAGAAGTTAGAGCTGGTGCACACTGACGTGTGGGGACCCGCTCCTGTTGCATCGCTGGGTGGTTCGTGCTACTATGTGACCTTTATCGATGACTCCACAAGAAAGGTGTGGGTTTACTTCATGAAGAACAAGTCTGAAGTGTTCTCGGTTTTCAAGAGATGGAAAGCCATGGTTGAGATTGAGACGAATCTCAAGTTGAAGTGTTTAAGGTCTGATAATGGTGGAGAGTATATCAGCGAGGAGTTCAAGAGATATTGCGCTGATAATGGAATCAAGATGGAGAAGACTATTCCGGGAACGCCTCAACAGAATGGAATAGCAGAAAGGATGAACCGGACCTTGAATGAGCGTGCAAGGAGCATGAGATTGCACTGTGGATTGCCAAAGACGTTTGGGCAGATGCAATCAGTACCGCAGCTTTCTTAATAAATAGAGGACCGTCGGTGCCGTTGGGATTCAAGATCCCTGAAGAAGTTTGGAGCGGCAAGAAAGTAAACCTTTCTTATCTAAAC